>VZUI01032821.1:0-12401 GCA_013401135.1 Cettia cetti
GGGGCGGGCGGACCGGGACCGGAGGCGGCGGCGGGGAGGGGGGGCCGGGCGCTGCCGGGCGCTGCCGCCGCCTCTGCCCGGCTGCCGGCTCCGGCTCCGCTTTATAGGCGGCGGCATGGGCAAGCGGGAGCTGCGAGCCCTGTGCAAACAAAGGCCCCGCTAATGAGGCGCAGGCAGCGGCCGGCCGGGGGGGGGATGCGCCCCCCGCCGCGATCCGACCCCCCCACATACCCCCGGGGCTCCGGCCCCGCCGCCCCCGCCTGGCACGGGACGTCCTGTCCTGTCCCGACCCGCGACACCCGGGGCACCCGGCTGCCCCGCCAGGCAGGGGGTACCCCCGCACTCGGGGTGTCCTGGGGATCCCCCCCGCTCATTTCTCCCTCTCTCCGCGGGCATGCGGTACCCCCGAGGGCAGAGCATCCCTACTGACATGCCAGTCCCGGGGCACGGGGAATCTGAGGGAGGGAGGCTGGAACTAGATTATGTTTATGGCCCTTTGCAACCCAGCCCAGTCTATGATACGATTCTATGATATGACCCTCCCTCAGATCATCGGGCACCCTCAGGTTTTGGGCATCCTGGAGGCATCCCCTCCCAATTCCCACAGCACCCTCTGGGATATAAGGCACTGTGGAGACACCACCACCACCATCTACACCTTTTCCACAGAGCACGGGGTGTTCCTGAGCACTGGACATCCCAGGTACGTCCCCATTCACATTCCCCTCTTCAAGGACATGAGCCCCACGGGAATCTTCTCATCCAGATAAACCCCCTCGGGAATCAGCCATTTGCAGGGCACACCCATCCAAATGCTGGTCTCCTCGATCTGTGTACTCTTCCCGGCATGGGACATCTGCTGGGCACAGAGCATCCTGGCGTCCCCTCATCCACACAGTCCACCTTCAGTCATGGCTCATTGCCCTCCACTCCTCAGGTGTGACACATCCTGGGGACCACTCCATCCGCCCAGTCCACTCCCAGGCCCCTTGGCACCCCAGGACACAGGGCACTGCAAGGCACTGTCCATCCAGTGTTCCCTTGCAGCCAGCCCTTCTTCCATCCATTCAGCACCCCTGAGCATGGGCTCCCAAAACAGCCAGCCCCCTCCCCCAGTCCACACTGTGCTCTGCAAAGGCACAGCCAACCCCCTTCCAGCTTGTGCCTTCTGCATCCAGCTGCTGCCCACCCTGGGCAGAGCAATGTTCCAGAGTGGGACCCTGGGATCCTGCCCACCAGTGACAGGGGCTGCAGGGGAACAGGAGCCCGGGTTCCCTTGCCCGGGGAGAGAAGGGGCATCTGGAGGGGGGCTGCTGTGAGAGCAGCACCCAGCACCAGCCCCTTTCTTCACCCACACCTGGGCTGGTAGGGGTCACAGAGGTTGGCAGTGAGTAGGCACCATGGAGAAGTTTGGGGAAAGCGTCATCCATCTGGGGAAAATGAGGCATGAATTTAGGGGAGGGGGAGCCTATGAGGAGTGGGGGCACTTTGTGTCACCCCTGTCTCTGTTGCCACCCCCGCCGAGGGAGGCAGGGAGAGGCTGAGGGTGGTGGGTGCGTGGCAGGCGGGCGCCCGGCAGGGGGAAGGCGGGTGGGGAGGGGAGGAGGGGGAAGCGCGGGGCTGCCAAAATCAACTCCGGGCGGTGCAAACACCCGGCCAGCTGCGCGGTGTAGCTAGGGAAACACGGCACAGCTGGAGCACAACAGGCTCCTGCCTCCCCAGAAAGCTCCTCAAGGGCCTCCCCGCAGCCCAGCGAGCAGCTGGGGGGGGCTGCAGCCCACCGCCCCATGCCCCAGTGCCAGCATGGGGTTGCCCATCCCCAGCTCATCCGTGGCTGCCCCATCCCACTCCCTGCCCTGGTTTGGCACTTGTCTCCACGCAGGGTGACACCTCTCCTGGGGAGGGCAGTGGGACAGGGGAGCTTGGCCTTGCCGGGGACCTGGCTCGTGGCAGGAGCTGGCAGGAGACAGCGAGGAGTAAGCCGGGCTTACCCCTGCAGGACAGCCCGCTGGCATCGCCAGGGCTGGGACCCCGCCAGGGCCTCGGGCAGCCCCCGGGCACGGCCGTCCCCGACACCCGCGCTGCAAACAGCGACCACGCCTGGCAGCATGGCATCCATCCTTTGGCCCTTCCCGCGGTCCCCAGCAGCGTCACTGACCTGTCCCCTCTCCTCTCTCCCGACGTCCTCGCTGGCCAGGGATCCCGGCACGCGGAGGGCAGGGCAGGGTTGGGGTCTGTGTAGCTGTGCCAGCGTCGCTGCACGGTGCCCGCTGCAGCACAGCAGCGGCTCTGGGGACGGCGGGACGGGAGCGGGGCTGAGCAGGGAGGAGGCGGGCGATGGCTCCCAGCTGTCCCGCCGATGCCAGGAATCCGGTGCTGGCTCTGTGCACCCAGAGCTCGTCACAGTCTCCTGGCTCGTCTGCGGGACACGGGGAAGGGATGAGGGAAGCTCCCTCCCCTTTCCCGGGGAAGGGAAAGAGAGACGGGGAGCCCGCCTGGCTGCAGCCCCTCTGCACAGGGGAATCCGAGGCATGGCGTGGCAGCGTGAGAGAGGGGCTGCAAGGGCTAGGAGCCCCTGCCAGCTAGCACTGCCAGGCTAGGAGCAGGGTGGTATGCTTGCATGGGACCTATCAGGTCAGCAGGGTGCTGGGCATCCCTGCCCAGGGAGGGGGGCCGTGGCCACTGCAGTGGGGGCCCGTGGGCAGGGAGGAAATGGATGCTCCAGCTGTGCCTGGGCTTCCCTCGTCCACAGCCTAGGCTGCCCCTGGAAATGCCAAGGGGTGCCCCATCAATAGGCAGAGGTGGTTCGACAGAGCCTTGGGGGTCCCTGTGCTTTTGGAGAGGGGATGGTGCCAGCCAAGGGCAGCGCTGGGAAAGGATCCCAGTCCCACCAGCTGCTTCTCAGCACCCACACGTGTACGAGGAGCAGTGCTCTGCACAAAGGCACCTCTGAGGCTCCAGAGCTGGGCCTGGCACCGGCACAGCCCCAACGGGGCTGCCAGCTGCAGGCAGC
This sequence comes from Cettia cetti, assembly GCA_013401135.1. Lineage (NCBI taxonomy): Eukaryota > Metazoa > Chordata > Aves > Passeriformes > Sylviidae > Cettia > Cettia cetti. The sequence continues at coordinate 3,014 of VZUI01032821.1, forward strand.
TGGAGCTGCACCACCATGGAGAGGCTGGCCGTGCGCAGCCTCAAGCCTGGCACCTTCACCAATCCACCACCTCTTCCCAGGGCGGGCACTGGCTTGTCCCCGGTGGGGGGGATGTTCCCATCGGGTGTCTCCTGTCCCAGGAAAGTACAGGTGGGGTGCCCCAACGGTGCCCTACAGAGCAGCCTGAAGTTCTGCAGGGGCTTTGTGGGCACGTGCCCTGTCCAGTGGTGAGGGTCCCATGGAGTATTCCAGAGGATCGTGGTGTCGGGGCTGTGCCATGCCTGACGTGGGGGGTGTCTCAGCAGGCCCTCACCCGAGCTCTGCCCTCCGCAGCTCCCATTGTCTGCCCTCATTAGCTGCTGCCTGCTCGCGGCTTTGAACATGAGCCCGGCTCAGGGCGACAGGAAGGAGCCTCTGTTCCCCAGGGATGGGATCGTGGTGAAACTGCATGCCCTGGGTCCCCCTTCTCACAGCCTCCCACTGCCTTCTGGGCACCCCAACACCCCCTCCAGGCATAAGCCTGAAGACGGAAAAGCATGTGGGGCACTCCCTCTCTCCAAAAAGAGCCCCCCTCGACTGCCCCGCCCCGTTGTGGGATGCAGAGAGCCGTCAGCCTCCCCAAAGCTTTGTGCTGAGCGTGGCTTGTGCCGTGTCTAATCCCCCCGGCCTCACACACACGCGGCGGGGTGGGGGGGGCTGTCGTAATGGGTGGAAATATCTCATAATTCACGTTGGACACAGGGATTACAGCCGTTCCGGCAATATTTGCACAACTGGTAGGCGACTCGCAGGGCTGGGCCATCCCAGATGAAGGCCAGGGGGGTCTGGGGATAGAGGGAGCTTGAGGGGTAGTAGATACAGAAGGGGGATGCAGTTTGGGGGGGACAGTGGAGCGGGGAAAGTTGCCTATTTTCTGTCTGTGAACACATGGAATTTATTATGGTGGATGCGTTGCTGACATGCTGGGGATAGCTGGGGCCCTCACCTTCATCTCATCTGCTGTGGTGGCCATGGCTCAGGGAGTGGAATGGAAACCCCAAAACAGCCTCATCTGCCATGCCAAGCAAATCCTGGCGGTGTCCCTGAGCAAGATACCTGTTCCCAGTTCCCGGTCAACCCCACAGAGCTCCCTGCTCATAGGAGCTCACAAAACTGCTGGTGTTCCCCTGACTCCAAATGTCCCCTCCTCAAAGGCTTTGCAGGGTGACCCCAGAAGGAGGAAAGTGGGGGGCATGTGGGGGCCTTGTTTGGCATGGGGATTAGCAAGCTCCCAGATACGATGGTGGTCTCCCCCCTCCCCACCGGACATGCAGGCAAATATTTGTGCCCAGACTTCGCAGGACAGCGAGAAGGAATTTCATTCTTGCGCCCACCTGCGGCTCGGCTGCCTGGCATTAACCCCTTCTCCTCTCCATGGGATGGAGGCGGAGGGACGAGGTGCCCTCCCAGCACCGTGTGCCTCACTGCAGCGGGAAGCCCGGCTGAGAAGCGGGATGGTATCGCCCCAGATGCCAGCACAGCCACTGGCATTAGCTGCTCTTGCCCAAGGCAAGGAGGGTTTGCCCGTGGACATCCTCTGGGCGGCACCGAGGGATTCGTGCTGGGGTGCTGGGCAGCATATGACTTGCTGAAAACTGGGAAAGGTAAACCCCTGTCAGCCCCAAGCTGCTGTACCCCGACCAAGGTGCCCTTTGCAAGCCCGTTCACCCGGCAGCGTGGGTGTTCTCCCGGGACGGCTGTCTGGGAGCAGTGCAAGGACCGGGTTGCGCGGGGACAAGGATTTGCCCACGGATGTTTATTGGCAATTTGCATACGTAGCAAAAAAGCCCGGAGGGTCCAGAAGGGACCCTGCTCCCGGGGACTGCCCATGCTCGGGGAGGGGCAGCCCGGGTAGAGGGTCCCCCACTGCCTGGCACCGCAGGGCCCCGCTGTGCTCCTTTCCCTGGCCCCGGAGCCAGCTGTGCCCTGAGCAAACGGGGCTGTTTGCTCACGCCGGGATTAGCCGCTCTCTTTGTTCCTTTGACTTTCTCTTTCCTTTATGCCAGACCCTTTTATGGGGGCTTCAAAGGGGGCTCGGACCCCCCTCTCTGCCCCTGGAAGGCCAGGTTTGCTTCCCATGCTAGCACTGACATCCTGGGGGTGCCCACCGAGCACATCTGGGTGGCCTGCGGGGACAGCAGCTGTGCCACCGAACCACAGTCTCCCCCCCCACTCCGGGGTATTCCTCCTCTTCCCGCTCCACCCCCCCCCCCCCCCCCCATCCCTGACTTCTGGCACCTCCTGCTGTCTTCAGCACCTTGGCAAAGTGGGTGCGAACGGCTGTCCCTGCAGCGGGATTCCCAGCACTTTGCACCCTGTAAGGAGAGGTGGGAATCTTGGCACCGGGATCCGGCCAGCTGTGCAGCCCCGCGGCCCCCGCCTGGCTTCCTGTCCCCTGCCAGAGCCCGAACTGCCTGGCTGGAGCCCCCGTGTCCTCTGGGCTCCCTGTGCCTCACTTACTGCCCCCACACTCTCTCCCTCTACAGCACGAAGCGCCCGTGGGATCGGGCTGGGGCCAGAAGCAGGGGCTCTCCCGCACATCCTCTGCCCCTCTGGCACGGGCAGCAAACGCTGGCATTGCCCTTTCCAGCAGAGGAATACCAGGCTGCCCACGGGCACAGGCTCATGCTGCCTGCCAGCTTCTGGCATTGTCGAAAGGCATATTTTGGAGTAAAGGGACTATTGTAGGCACCTTAGGCTGCCCATGGGGGGTCCCTTACACCTCCAGTTTCCAGTTGCTCTCCAGTTTCCCCTGACGGTTTGTTTGCCTAATCAAGAAGGAATGCAGGGCACCGCAGCTCTCCAGCCTGGCATCGCCAATGGCTTTGCACCCAGGGAGAGACAGGGAATGGACACGGTGGGGGCACGGCAGGGACTGACATGGGGACGGTGGCGGGCCCGAGGCCAGAGCTGGCAGAGGGGCTGAGGGTGCTGACGGGCGTGATTGCGGGCATGATTGCAGCTTGTCACGTCCGCAGAAGGGCCACGGCCGTGTGAGGGAAGCCTGGAGGTGTTTGACCCCGGTGCTCACGGGTCCCGTTGCTGCCAGCTGTGCCCAGGCAAGCCGGGGCGGCCAGTCTCATCCCTGGAGCCGAGGCAGCCGCTGGACCCCCCATCCAGGCACCCTGCAAGGTGGGCTGTTGTGGGCTGAGCAGGGCATGGGGCAGGTGGAGCGGGGCCGAGGTGTTTACTTTAACTGTTGTCACCCAGCCAGGCGCTGCCGGGAACTGCTGTCCACAGGGACGGGGGTGGGAACGTGCGAGAGTGTGCGAGAGCCGGGGTGTGAGAAGGAAACGCACGCGCTGCAGGGACACCGGGAGCGAGAGGATGTGTGCTGGGGGGGGGGGTGTCCCCCAAAGGGAAGCCGTGGGGGGCTGCCGGGGTGGGGGGGTTATCTGAGCACATGCCCCGAGGCACGCCAGGGAAGCGCACGTGTGCACACGTAGGTCTGAGGGTGCACGTGGTGGGTGAGAACACATGTGCAGTACAGGCTGACGCACACGTACACATGGGCATGGGGATGTGCACCCCCCGCCAGAGTGCCCAGTGAGAGCTGACTTTGCCAGGGAATGTCACAGCCATGCCAGGGCATGGTGCTGAGCAGGCCCCTGGTGTTTCTCCTACCCAGGGAGGGGACATCTGTGGGTTCTTCACCCAGCCCACTCCCAGCCAATACCCCCGGTGAAACAGCCCTGGGGCCACGCACTGGCCATGACCCCTGTAATCCACCGCCCTCCCCAGCTCAGAGGGATCCCATGAACCACAACCATCCCCGAGATCTCCAGCTCCCTGAGTCACTTCTGGTGGAGGCAGGGGTCAGAGCATGCCTCTATGTGAGAGTCAACAGGGATGGGGTCTAATAGGGTAAGGTTCACCATGGATGAAGTCCACCTCTGGGAGAGGGTCACCAGGATTATGGTCCACCCCTGGGAGAGTGTTTTTGGTGGCTTTCATACCTGACTGCGACAGCCAGGAGCAGGACCTCATTAGGGCTGATGTTCCCGGCGTTGTCCAGCACGGGGATCACTGATGCCATCCCTTCTGCAGGTACCAGAGTCACCCTCTACCCCTGGACAGACACAGCTGAGGCACTGACCACTGAGGTGCTGGCTGCTGAGTGCTCAGGCCCGGGGGCAGGTGAGCAGCCACGGAGGGCGCCCAGGGACGCCCTTCCCGTGCCCCGAGCCAAGGGAGGAAGCGGCCGGAGGCAGGAAGCCTTCCCCCGGGCCCGGGGCCCCTGCTGTGATTTTGCTGGAAGGTCAGCGGCGACACAACAGGAAATCGTGCTGCCTCGGCTGGGCGGCCAGGCCGGAGGCACAGAGCCGCGCCGTGCTGTCCCGGGGCCGCTCCCGGCCCCCGGCCCTCCGGCCTGGCTGGGCGCCTCGCGGGGAACCCGCGCCACCACTGCCCTCCATGGAAGGGGGACGGGAGCCAGGGAGCAGCCGCCGGCCCCAGGGTGGAAGATGCAGGGCCGAAGCCCCCAGCTGAGCATGGAGCTGAACAGTGAGTGTGTGGCTAAAAGGGGGGACTGGGTGAGCACGAAGGGACAGTGGATACTGTGGCCCCACAGCCAGAGTGACCCCTGCACGATGAGTCCCACATATGGGCATCGAACCCCGAGGGTGGCTCTGGGCTGGTTGGACCTGGCCACTGCCAGCACGTGAGGGCAACCAAACATCTCTCCGTGCCCATCCTAGGTAAGCAGGCTGCACTGAGAATTTTTGGGGACAGGTGTAGTGCCAGGGCAGGGAGTGAGGTAGACAGGAGGATGCAAAGAGGGCGCTGGAGAAGCTGGCAGGATGGGCAGCTGCTGTGCACAGCAGCGTGCAGCAGCACTGGGGAAGGCAGTGCCGGCAGGGGAGCACTCAGCCAGGGCAGCGGCCAGGAACAGATGCTCCCTGTGGGACACTGCAGGCCGGGATTCCCCGAAGTGCACATGACGCCTGGAACTGCTCTTGGCAGGGATCCGGAGGGCCGGCCCTGGTCTGCACAGGGAGTACAGCCCTGCTTCCTTGCCTGGAGCGTGGCCGAAAAACCAGGCAGACATGGCTGTGCAGCCCCTTGGCACACACCACTGGCACGAAGCCCCGGCTCTCCCCCGTGAGCACCCCTCGCTGGCTGACCGGAGAGCAGCACCGGGCCCTCCTCAGCCACTCACACCTCCCCGCACCCCCACCACGGGGCCATCAAGACCACCAAAGGGCTGGGGAGAGGACTTCCCACTGCAGGCTTGGCTCTGGGCTGGCACTGCCCAGGGAGTTGGCACAGTACACAAGGTAACCCCATCTCCTCCAGGACTGCTCCTCCTCACATCCTTCCTCCTGCACGTGAAAGAGGACCATGCCAGCCCAGCACGGCTGGTCTGCGACAACAGGCTTATCCAGAAATACATCGTGGAGGCCAAGGACATGGAAAAGAGAGCGGTGAGCATACAGTCCCCCATAAAACCCAAGACCAGGGATATGCGCAGTTCCTGGCACCTCAGCGTGACGTCTCTCCTCACTAGGGCCAGTGCCAGGCCCTGCCTGCACTCAGCTGCCCTGCAGTGCTGCCCTTGGTGGACTTCACTTTCCAGCAGTGGAAATCCAAATCGGTGAGAGGGGCTGGGAGGAGGGTGCTGGCACTGGTGTGCTAACAGGACTGGAGAAGGAAACTTGGGTTGGCACGAGGACCAGAAATGCTGAACAAGATGCTTGTAGGCATATCTGGTGGCACAGGGAGGGTAGAGGACCCCATCCAGACCTAAGGTGAGCACAGGAAGCAACGAGGCCCTGGGGGTCACTGTCTGCTCCCCCAGAATGAGACCAAGCGGCGGGAGATCCTGTGTGACCTGGCCCTGCTGGTGGGTGCTGCAGCAGGGGCCCAGGGCCAGGTGAGCGATGAGTGCGGGGCCAGGCAGCTGAGCCAGCTTTACCGACATGCCAACTCCTTCTTCCTGCTCCTGCAGACCTTCAGCTGGGAGGTGAGGCCTCCCCACATGAGCCAGACCACCACAGGTGCCAGCTGGGCTGGGTTGGATGCAGTGGTGTTTGTCACCCCTCTGTCCCACTCTCACCCCTCAGGCAGGACACTGGGAGCCGAGCTGCTCCCCACACTCCATGGAGCAGACCCACATCACCAGCATTTTCCTCACCTACCGGCAGCTGGTACAGGGCAAGCTGCGCTTCTTCTTCCACGACCTGGCCAAGCTCTTGTGCAAGCAAGGACAGGGGGGCAGCAGAGACCCTCCATGCGGGACCTGATGAGGCTGCACACAGGGTTCAACCACAAAGTGATGCTGGAGCAATCCTGCAGGACACTAACCTGTGCTCTGGGTGCCCAGGAAGATGCCCACAGGGAAAGGGTTGGCACTTGTTTCTCAAGTCTTTGTCTACTGTGCAGCGCATGGGGACAAACAGTGAACCTGACGTGCCAGCAGGCACAGGCCCTGCTCCCATGCAGGCAGGCACCTCTACTGTGAATGCTTTTCGAGATTAAAGAGCTATTTTTCTAAAGAGCTGTGTGTGTCCTTGTGCAGGGGCCCAGGGCAGAAGCCAGGTCCTCTGGGACATATTCCCCGTTCTGCCCAGTGCCTGCTCCCACCTGTAGCAGCTGCCAGTGCTGCAGGATCCCCCAGCTTGGCCTTGCATGGAGCCCAGCTGCCACCCCTCCTCTGTACCCACCTGCCACAGGTTTGGACTCTCCATCCTTTGGGAAGTGGCAGGGTTCCCCCTTTGCCCCGTGCAGGTGTATCCACTCCCTGCCAACCTTGTGTCTCAGCAAACAGAGGCAGGTGTAGAAAACATCCCAGTTTAATCAAAACCAAGACAGCCTGCCTCAGGATGATTCCTGAGGGAATGGTCCCCAGTCACCAGAGGCAGGCAGGTAGCTGTCCCAGTCCAGTGGCTTCTGGCCAGAGCCAGGGCTGTTGAGCACAGATGAAGGTAAGGAGATGCCATCAGGCAAGACCAGAGCACCCAGCATGGTGTCCACTCAGATGTCAAGCACTTCTCTCCTCAAAATCAGAGATGTAGATCCCAGCAGGAGTCAGAAGACACTGGGATGAGGAGGAGGACTGCTCCCGCCTCCCCAGCTCTGAAAAGGCTGGGCAGCATTGATGTGGCTCCCAGGGCTCCAGCTGGATGTCTGTGGGGCAGCCCACGGCGGTGTGCTAGAAGGCCAACTTCTTCATCAGCAGGTAAACGCGAGAGTCCACCTCAAACCCGTGCAGGTTGTTTGCGTCTCCCTGCAGCCGCATGAGCAGCCCCCCGTAGGACACATAGGCAGAGCTGAGGTGGGAGGAGAGGAGTAGTGAGAGCAGGGAGAGACCCGAGCTGAGATCCCAGCGCTCCCCACCCCACCCTGGGGCACGGTGTCCCCCCGCTCTCCACAGGCACTCACAGGCGTGTGGCCGCCTCCGTGGAGGTCTCGTCCCCCTCGATCCGGTACACCTTGCCGTACATCACGTACTCAAACTGGTCTGCCCTGCAAAAGCACAGCCTGAGGTCAGCAAGGAATCAAACCTGGCCGTTCCCCCAGCTCAGTGTCCTCTGGGAGAAGGTACCTCACAGTTACAGAGTCAATTAGATTGGAAAAGACCTCTCAGATCATCAAGTCCTACGTGTGACTGAACACCACCTTGTCAACCACCTAGAGCATGGCATGAGCGCCGCATCCAGTCAATGCTAGGAATATGCTAAGGATGGTGGATTGACTCCACCATCCTCCTGGGCAGCCCATTCCAATGTTTAATCACCCCCTCTGTGAAGAAATTCCTCTTAGTGTCCAACCTGAAACATTCAACCTCAGCACTTCACTTTTTCCCTCGTCCCCGCCCACATGGTCCCAGCTGGGCCCTGCACCTGGAGGGCCGGTCATCCGTGGGGTTGTACTCGCCATCATCCAGGGTGCCGTCCTCATACAAGGTGCTGGCGATGACCAGGCGGAATTTGTCCCCTGCGAGGAGGCAGAGGAGCAGTGAGAAGGTCAGAGCACACAACCAGAGCAGCAGCACACACAGCCAGAACTCAGGGTGGTGGCAAAGGGCCACCCTGGCAGTGGGAGCTAAAAAAGCTCTGTCCCTGCCAGTCCTCCAACAGGATTGTGGGGAATGTGTGAAAGGTCACACGAGATCCTGTATCTCCTTGTTGCCCACTGAGTCACAAGGACACCACTGCTGGTGTTTTCAGGGGACACAACAAGATATTCACTTATAATCCCCCAGAGGGCTTGGCAGAACTCTGGGCAGGTACATGAGCCCCCTGCAGCATCAGCTTCAGCCCTTCTGCGTTTCATCAAGGGTAATATTCTCATTTCCATGCATTTAGTGTATCTAGCTACAGAAATTAATTTCAGGAGGTCTCCCTTAAAGCCTGGTTATCATCAGCTGAAGTAACTTTCCCAGACAGCGTCTGTGGGGAAAGGGACAGAGGTGAGCCCAAATACACACAGGGAGGTGAACCAAAAACCCAGCTCAGCCTCAGTACACTGAGAGTGCCCTGAACCTCCTGTCACCTGGGGACATAACGGGCACAAGGAAGCCTGAGGCAGCTCATTCCTCGATCACAGCAATTCCTGGCTCCCTTCTCTCTAACCTTGCCCACCCAAGCTGACACCGGCAGACTCGCCCTGTGCTAGCACCCGATGGCTTACCGAGGTCCACGGGATAGATCTGGATATTCACGTCCAGGATGAGATCCATCTTGAAGGACTCGCTCTCGCAGTGCAGGCGCGACACTGGGGAGAGCAGCAGAGTCAGGAACCAGGACAGAGAAGATCTCCGAGGGCTGGGTGGCAACGGGGTCGTGTTCCCAGCCCCGGCTGGCACCGGAGCCGTTATCGGACGGGTCTGGGATGGATGCCAGAGCCCGGCAGCCGACGGAGGTGTGCACAGGCAGGGAGAGGAACGCGGTGCGGCGAGGAATGCAAGGCACAGGGCCCGCGGGGGTGTGCAGGGCACGGCAGCCGGGCTGGGGAAGCGCTGGGGAGGCGGGGCGCTCCAGGGGCTGGCAACACGCGGAGGGGCCAGCGCCGGCGGGACGGGCAGACGGGGAACCGGGAGAAGCGGGCCGGGGCCCAACTCACCGCGGTCGAACTTCTTGCCCTCTGGATCGATGTCTTTCACATCGAAGATGTCCTCGAAGAGGATCCCGGCCATGGCAGCGGCTCCGCACCCGCTCCCGGCGCCGCTCCCGCCCGGCGCACACTGATGACGCAATAGCACCGCTGCGGCGGGGCGGAAGCGGCTTCACGGCGGGCGAGGCCACTTCCCCGCCAGGACCGGCGGGAGCGCGCGGCCCCGGTGCCCCCGCTCCCCGCGCGCGGCCGGCAGGGGGCGCTGCGAGGCCGCGGAGGGACCCGCGCGAGCGGC
>VZUI01032824.1:0-12404 GCA_013401135.1 Cettia cetti
TTCCTTTCCTTTCCTTTCCTTTCCTTTCCTTTCCTTTCCTTTCCTTTCCTTTCCTTTCCTTTCCTTTCTTTCCTTTTTTTTTCTATAATAGTTTCCCAAGTGACTATGAAAACTTAATGGAAATGAAAAAAATTGCTTGAGTTTGCAGTTTACGCTTACCAGTCTCAAGTGCATATGTACAATGATATGTCCAGAGTTACAACTATTCCACTGTCATTCGTGTCTCTCTCCTGCAAATCTGACAAATGCAGATGCAGGACTCTATTGGTTTGTGTGGCAAGGTTTTGGTAGTGGGGGAGCTACAGGGGTGACTTCTCTTGGAAGGTACCAGAAGCTTTCCACACCACTTCCAGAGCCAATGCCAGCAAGCTCCAAGATGTATCTGCTGCTGGACAAGGTTAGACACATCAGTGGCCATCAGGTGGTAGGACCTCTGGGATATTGAGTTTAAGGAGGAAACAGCTGCAGAGCTGCAGAGCTGTAGCCTGAGAGAGGAGTGAGAATATGTGGAACAGCCCTCCAGAAACCAAGTTCAGAAGTGGGAGAGGCACCTGAGCCGAGACTCCCTTGCTCTCTGGGGAGGTTAACAGTGGAGTAGATTTTCAATATTTTTACCCCAGTCAGAAACACAGCCCCACAGAACCTCTTACTCACTTGCTCCTTGTGGGATGGGGGAGAGGATAATAAATGAGAACTTATGCATGGAGACAAAGGCAGTTTATTTGTTAAAGTAAAAGTCATGTGTACAAGCAAAGCAAAACAAGGGATTCATTCACCCCTTCCTATGGTCAGGCAGGTGCTCAAGCAATTCCAGGAAAGCTGGGCTCCAACACATGATCATTTGGGAAGACAAACACTGTATCTTCAAATGTCACCTCATTTCTCTTTGGGGGGAGTAGGCAGAGAAGTTGAGACTGAAGCTGAAGAAAAGGGGTTTTTTTTTATTTCTCATTATCCTACTTTGAGTGACAAAAAATTACTTTCCCTGAGTTTACACTGTTTTGCCCCCAACAATAATTGATTAATAATCTCCTTGTCATCATATTGACCCACAAGTTTTTCATTATATTTTTCTCCTCTTATCCAATGACAGTTCTCTAGGTGGGCACTTGGTGTCCAGCCAAGGTCAATCCATCAAAAATTCACTGATGCCACCTCAAGTAATAAAGAATTCTCCTTCCAGCAGAGATGTTACAGCTGAGCTCTTAAACTGACCAACCCTTTGCAGAGCTTAGAACAGGTGTCCTCAACAGACCTTGTATCACTGATTAGTTAACATGAGTCATTGTTGCAGGGAATAAAATGTATTGTTTCTGTAGAAAATATAGATGCAGAAGTTTGCAAATGAATGTCTGTCAGTTTTAAAGCCTGCAAGTATATTTTACCAAGCTTTTAAAAATTAAATTCAATGTTAGACCAACGGTAATGAAATGCTTCTATTATGTCTACAAAGTTGTCTCAGCTTGAAAACTTGAGACAGGTTGGGGTGGTGTAGTGATCTCTTTTGAAATTCTGAAAAGGTGGGGCTGCATTCATTCTCAAACAGGTTGTCAGAAAAGCCTCAAACCAAGACTTTTGTTGTGCTTAGGCAACAGTAATCTTAGCCTTACTTTATTTCTGACTAACGTGGCTCCCAAAGAGATCTCAAAGTCCAGAAAAGGCATGAAAATAATTGGCAGGTTGTAAGGAAAAACCATATTCCACCACACTGCACCTCCAGACAAAGAGTGTTGTCTGCAAAGTTTAGTATGACATGAAGTTGTGTTTCATTTAAATTGTGGAGGAAAAGACAAGTTAGCATAAAAGAATGCATGTCTGATAATCAAATGGCCAGTCTGAAGGGCTTTCTATTTGGGTCTGTGGATTCCCATATCTGTATGCTGTTGAGGAGATAGTTAGAATTTTGATTACAGAATAAAGCACCTCCAGAAAGTGTTATATGCAAATACGGAAGAGCATGGGTCAAAGTTTTATGCTTCCTGGGACTGCCTAGCATATTAACAGGTCTAGGGAAAAATGACTGTGGTTAAAAATTAATAGCTCACTGACAAGTATGATTTAAACCTATCCAAATCTAAATCAGTCAGCCCTAGTAAAATCTTCAAATCCTTAAGAGGTAACCCATAGCCAGCGGTGTCAAAAAGTGCTATGAGGATTGGGAAATTAATTTGCATTTCTCTCACATAGCAGTTTTGTCCTTGTGTGAAAAGTAAGTGAGGGATTTTGTTGCCCTTGTGTCTTTTATTTAACCTCCATTAGCACTGCATGTAGTAAAATGCTACTGTGTTAAATAAACATTACTTCTTTGAAAAACAAATTAGATTGCAAATAATATGTTAAGAGCTGACTGAATTCTTCCTACCCATTCAGTTGAGATAAATCTCCTTTTTCTTCTGTCAAGCAATTGTTGCTTGGAACTTCCTTATGTTCATCAGAAAGTTGGATAAATCATTTTCAGACATTGGATTAACTGGAAATTGATTGCTTCCTCTAACTGGCATTTATGGTGTAGCCAGGTCATCCTAATACCATGGCACTGCTTCTGTTTACTAAGTAGGTGACAGAAAGATCCATAATTGGAAAGCAACAAGGAAGTTATAGTTATTTACAGAGAAAATGTTTGGAAGTTCTGAAAATGTTTCCTCTCTTCAGCTGCTGTCCATATGTTAATCAATCATCTGACCTTACACAATACAGCAAACCAATCTTGATTCAATTATTAATGAAAGTCCTTTCTGAAAATTCTCTGCCACCTCTGTATATAAAAAAAAACCATTGATGGTACTGTGCAATACAAAGATTGCAGCGATAAATCAGACTGTGGAATGAATGGCAACAGCCATATCTGGCTCTAGATCCAAAATGTCATCTATTTTGTTATTTTCTTTATGGTAGCACACTGTATGTGTTAAGTGCTTTGCTTTCAGGAAGGACAGATGAAGATCCTATTTAAAGGAGTTCAAGTTGAGGACAGGCCAGTAATAAAAAGATTAAGGAGAAAAGAGGCAATAGTAGATGATTCATACAAATATCATTTGGGCGCTTTGCTGCAAAAGTGTTGGGCTTTTTTTTTTTTTTTACAGAAGTTTAAGTGTGGAGTGGAGAGAGGTGCTTGTTGGTAACTTCACAACACTTCAGTTGCATTAGAATTTTATTTCACTGTCTGATTCCTTATAATTTTAATCTGTAATCACAGCCTATTCCAAATTGTTGCATTGCTATTCACTAATTGCAAACTGGGAATCACAGGCTTCTGTCTGAGCTTTAGGCAGGTATATTTTAATTCTGTTCTGGTCTGGACATGTCTTCTAGCTGCTTCCAAACCAACATTAGGGATCTGCTTCAGAGTGGATGTACGTTTTTGAGGTATTTCAACTTTCTCCATTTTCTTTGCTTTGATTTGGAAATGATTCTGGTACATAGGAAGCAGACTTCTGCCAGAAGGCAATAAATGAGAAATTTCTGCCCACAAGTGCATAAAATTTGCTGTCCCCTAATGGAGGACAGAGAGAAAGAAATAATATCCAGTGACTGAGACAGCATTGAAATATCCAGAGGGTATGATTGGATCAAGGAGCCAGAGTAAATTTATCTGAAGCACACCCTTGAATCACTCCAAATTGCTTCCTAACAGAAGCATATCCTTTCTGTGTCCAGTATGGCTTCAGGTGCCTTCATTGCTGTTGTTTACCTAATGCATACATTAAATTGATAGCACTTAATGAAGACAGAAAGTTAGAAAAGATATTAAGTTTACTGATATAAAGTGCCTTGAGAACTTTGGAAATTAGTCTCGTAAAATGGCAAGTCATTACCACATGAAATAAATGCCTTATTCTCTTGACATCCAATGAGGTAAATAATATTACTATTTTAACATTAAATATTCAAAAACATTTAGTATTGTTTGATAAAGAATGCAATAAAAAGGAAAGAAGGAGTGCAAGTAAGCTACTGCAATGCCTATGGCAGCTCCAGGGTTAGGCAAAGAACTAGTGTGCAAAGAAATCTCATTATAAGGAGAAACAATATTTGCATTTTTACTGTTTCTTTTGTTGAGTGTTATATTTAAAAAAGAAGGTAATCTATCAGTATTAGATATATGATTTAGAAATTTAATTTAAATTGGTTTCTTTTTCCTTTTCAGTTCACCCATTTTTTATTAGATTTTATAATAGCACAATAATATAGGAAGAAAAGAGTAAAACTGGGTAATTATATGTGCAATTATTTTTAAAATACCATAACAATAGCAAGGATGTTCTGAAAAGTGTTCGTACACTCATAATGTGAAGGCATAGTCCACACTTTAGGAACAGTCAGAGGATTAATATTAAGGAACAAAAGATACCTCTTTAATATTCTAGACAATGAAAGACAGACAGATATTGGGGGTGTGTATATATATAAATATATATATATATAGTTACCAAAGAAATTGCAGTGCAGGTTGGCTTCTTGCTCCCTTTCCTAGAATATGCTGTGAGCACAGCATCAGTGTGGGCTAAAGATCTTCCCCTCCAGCCACCACACACACAAGAGGCACTGAAGCAGCAACCTTCAGGTTCTAGAACAAAAGGAACTCCTTTAGCTTGACCCAAAGAACCAATACATGTGCTGCTGTCAAAGAAAAGGTGCTGCCCAAGTGTGTCACATTTATCACATCTATTCTTTCCTGATCCGGATGATCTCATCAGTGCTTGGAAGCTTCAGAGGAGACTGTATTTGGCATTTCTATTTTTATAGCTAATAAAAATTCTTGTATTTTTTTTCCACAAACTGGAAATAAACCACCACTGTTGAGCTGTATTCAGAGAAGAGACTGATAAAAATAATCCAAAACATTAATTCAGTGGAAACCTGAAGATGGGACTGGATTTTAGCCAGAGCCTTGCATTCTTCACTTTTATACTGTAATCTGACTTTCAGTACAGGATAATTATTCCACTAGGCATCAATCTTTACCACATCCAGAAAGACACTGAATTTTAATGGCTGAAAATGAAGGGTTTTTTTTCAGTTCTTCTACAGCTTGGCCCAAAAATGTGCTCTAAAATATGTAAGCAATGATAATTCTTTGTAGTCAGACAGCCAGTTATATTAGTCATCTGAGGCTTAAAGCAAAGCAAAAATTTAAATAGCACATTGATTTCTAAAGACATTCATTTTAGAAATTTTTATCATGTAATGTCAAAAAAAAAGAATTTAAAAGTTCTCAAAACTTAATTTCAAAGCCATGAATTTCATTTTGCTAGAGTTAAACTACAGTAAGAATGGATTTACTGTAGGTTATTTTCCCCCTCCAAATCATGGGGGTTTTTTTCCAGGAAGTACATTGCCATGCAAGAGAATATAAATAAATCTTTTCACAAGTTAGTACTTATTGAAGGCTACTTAGAAGAATAAATTGTTCTAGATTGGCACAAAAGCTTACAGAGTTAAAGATCAAAAGTTTTGTCCTTACAGAGAGATTTCCCCATCAGTTTTAGTGTCAAAAGAATCACTTTCATTCTGTAAAGGGGATGTTTGATCCAAATGACCTACTCAAAATATCCCAAGGGAGAACACTAATTACATAGCTATGTAAATGTGTTGTTTCAACAAATAAGAACTGAATAAAACTTCTTCCACCCACATAAATGTCTAACTAGATTTTTTTCATTCACTTAATTCTCAGTTTCTCAGAAGCAGAGACATTTTGCATTAAAGACTGCATGACCAACTTCATAGCTAACTCACCTGGGGACCTTGTGTCTTAAAGTTTACTTTTTATTCTAATTCAGCAATAAGAGTGAGACTAGGAATAATTTAGAGAAGGAATATCAGAGGCACATTCTTCAGATGAGCACCTATATGTGTGTGTGCTCCTGTGTGTTCAAACTCAATTCAGTTTTGTCCTCCTTCAACAGTGCAAGTATTAAACTAAAACTATTCAATGTCTTATTAAGTAAAATGTTAACATTTCCTGCATGAAGTGCCTTTAGAGAAGAGTTCTCCTGCTTTGCTATACTCCTTGTTGGAAGTTTAGCTAATTTTACCTATCTTTTCTCAGATTTTCTGAAGTTATGAACCAGCTGCTTTCAGATCAATGTTTTCCCAGTGATCTTTGGCAGATACGATTCTTTCCACAGAGGTGCTGCTGTCTTCTGACCCCCTTTACTTTCAACTCTTGGTACTTCAGTTTGGGGAAACAAAAGCATTTGTCACTCTTAGCCTTGTTTCCCAGGACTGAGAAATGAGGAAAGGGGGAGTGGCGAGAACTAGTCATCATTGATAGGAGGGAAATGTTATGTACAGGTGGGAGTTCCTCAGGTGAGTACAGGGAATGTGTCATTGGCAGGCCTAGAGTACGGGTGACATATTGGTGAGTTCACTAAAACTTGAGAAGAGGGAAACTGCACAGTAAATGGGGTGATATGAATATCTTCCTGCCTTTGGAATTATTAGCCAAACTTTAGTTCTCCTAATCAAAGCCCTACACACAGGGTCATCAGAGAGAGGTCATAGTGAGGGGAAGATAAAACTTCAGATTCCCCAAACCCAGGGTCTTCCCCCAAGCAAAAAAAACCTGGAAAAACTAGTTATTTTGGAGCTTTTGAATTTGGCAGTGCAGTGAGAGAGTACAAGGACCATTAGTGAGCACATCGAGGCAAGAATTGCATTAATGGCAATTATGCTTAAGACATCTGGTTCTGTTAACCTGCCAACTTTTCTAACTTCCTTAAAAAAAAAAAAAAAAAAAAAAAAAAAAAAAAAAAAAAACCAGAAAAAACCCCTAAATCTTGGTGACTCCAGAACTGACCTTTAATCATTCTTTTCCCAGAATTTTACTAACCAAGATTGTCCACATTTCAGAAATTTCTTGAAGGACACCTTTTGTTTTGTCAAAAGCTGCACCCTATCAAAGCAGTTTCCTTTTGAATGCTACTCTTGGTCCCAACAAGCTGAGGAACTCCTTATTTTCTGAACAAGATGGGAAAGATAGGAGAGATAAGTAAAAGCAACATGGAGGGATAAAACGAAAGAAAAGAGTAAAGGAGATTGTAATAATCATTAAGTGCCTCTATGTCGACATGCTTGCCCTAATGTGACAGACTCCCTTTTACTGTCTCATTCTCAGACATATCACACTGAAATCAGAAATTACTGTCTTATCACCTCCCAAAGAACACGACAAAGTCCCACAAGAATTTGTAACATATTTATATCTCTTTTCAAAGGAAATATCTGATTACATAGACCTCAGAATATACAGAGGGCTGTGGAGATGTTGACAAGTTTGGCTATTAGGAACTTTATTCGTTTAATTAACAGCTCTGATATAGAGAAACAGAAAAACAAATCCAAATTATAATGAGCTTTCTCTACTCTGCTCATTCCATTACAAGGCTCATAAGTTGCAAAAGCATTCATTTTGCAGCCAGGTGTGACCTAAGATCTTCAGTATGTTTCTAATGATCTTTTTGCTTAGCTTGAATATTAAAGAATCATGCACTGAAATTTTCCTTATATTGTCCAATGAAGACATTTTCAAGGATAATATTTTTTTCTGGTTCTTTATTGTATGGTTTTGCTCTGTGAGTTCCTGTTAGCTTGTCACCTTATGTTGCACACTCAAAAATATATTAGCTTGCTTAATGACCTTTATTCTTAAGGATGTCCCTTAAGTTATCCCAAGACATTTTGGCAAGAATATGGCAATTATGTATCATAAAAATTGAACTGTAAATGTTTCAATTACATTCTTTGTGTTGTTGAATTTGAACTGCCTTCTTCCGGTGATTGTGATATTTATTTCTAATTTTAAAATCAAATTAATAATAAAAACCCTCTGGAAATCAAATAAAAATTGACATTAAATGTAATCTGCATAAAGATTCACATAGACCATATTTTTTAACTTTTCTTACATACTGGGAAATATTCAGTATCATACAATGGAAAAATCAATCTCGTTAGCATTCAGGTAATTTAGTTCAAATTCTTGTAATATTGTAAATAATCTACTGGATAAGATTACAATAATAACAAGAATATAAGGAGTTGCAAGTTTTCCACTCTTTTCAAAATACTAAAAAAAAAAGAGTCTAAAGATTTTGCCTGTTTTTCCAATCTTTCTTCATGAACTTGAACATGTTTTCTTGTGTTATTTAGAAGATAAGTAATATGATATAAAAAACCATGTAAAAGTATGTATGTAACTATATATATGTGTATATTTATAAAAATTCCCTTTGGAAACTCTTGCTTGCAGCTCCACAGGCAAATGTATGTTAAACAAATTGTAACTCTGTTCCAGTTTGCAGATTTTGTTGTTGGTGTTAGGTCCAACATTCCTGGCTTTCTCTTTTCTTCTTTTTGAGTTAGTTTAAGTTTCTTTAATCCATTTAATAAAACATCCAGTGTTACTCTTTCCTGAATCTTCCCACATTATCATGACAAAAGACGGAACAGTCAGTCTTCTGATTGTCTTTGTAATTTACAAACTGCAAAAAAAATTCCATGTAAATTGTCTGAGGGATGCACTTGAAACGTCCTTCAAGGTATAACTTAAATGCCTGAATCTGATTAAATGCTCTTATTTCTTCTCTTCCTTTCTCTACAGGAAGATAATGCTCTGGGTTCATAGCATCTCTCTAAAGTTTAGTTTACCTAACATGGCCTTACTCTTTGTTTACATTTCTGATACAATAATTGCATGACAGAAGGAGATGATGATGGAATTTCAGACCTCTGAGCAGTTAGTTGCAGAAGCCCATGGAATTCTGTTACACCCTGAAAGGCTTGGAAAAAAAGCAAATAGAATATCCATGTTTAAAAAGGAGATAAAGAAGAACTGTAGAAATTGAGATCAGTTAATCAGCTTTGTTAATTTCCTAAAATAATACTGCACAAAGATAATCAAACAATTTGTTGGTACTTGGATAATAACAAAATTATGAATAACAGCCAGTGTAATTTGTATTAAAGCAATCGAGTTTTAATTTTTCATAGCAGGATAACAGACTTTATGGGAAGAGGAGTGGAAGTCATGCTAACATTTCATATGATTCTATTGCCATATAGCTTCATTTTTAGAACTGGTCTTGGTTTGTTTTCTTTCATGCAGCATTCTTAAAATTTTGATATAGAAACATCATTTACATAATATTAGTGCAGCATAGGTGCAAAGATGTTTGGAAGCTGAATATAAAGAACAGTTTTCAATAGTTCATATGCAGAACATTAGGTTGCAACAAAATAGTCCCTGCCAAGATACATCTTGAGTGGAACACACCAGTATTTTTATGAATAAACATTAGAATAAAGAGTAGATGTATTAAATCTGTCAGCAACTGAGGTCAAAGGAACTGTCACTATATTGGGATATGCAAATAAAGCCCCAAATTATCTTAATACAGGAGAGAGAGAGAACTCGCTCAGAAAAAAAATGCACCATTTGGTAGGAACAAGTGCAAGATGATATTCTCAAATGAGAACGATCTAGTATATGAATAGGGGATGGGAGAGAACTGACTGAGAAAATGCTACAAAAATGGATTTGGGGACTCTAGGGGATAAAAACCCTGAATTTTATTTAAAATTTAGAAAGAAATCGGATTTCTTCCTCAGGATATAAAAACATATGTAGCATCTCCAGAACTCCTGAATAAATCTTTTCACTTTTCTTGGCAGAGACAAGAATTTCATCAGGTTCTCTGAGTATCACTGTGCTTCTGTGGCTTTAGTTAATATTCTGTTATAAAAACTTTCATGACTTTATTTAAGTTATCCCATTTTTTATGTAGTGCTATTATTTTTCTTATGGCAAGGTGATTATTTTGAAGTTTTTTTTGTTTGGTTGGTTTGTGGGGGGAAGGGGTTGTGTTTTTTAGGTTTTTTTAGTTTGATTGTTTGTTTGTTTCTTTGTTTTGTTTGTTTTTTGTTTTGTTTTGGTTTGGTTTATTTTGGATTGGTTTGGTTTTTTGTGTGTGTTTTTTTGTTTGTTTTTATTAGGTTTTAGATTGCTTTGTTTGTGGGATGGTATTGGTTGGTTGGTTGGTTGGTTGGTTGGTTGGTTGGTTGGTTGGTTGATGTTTTGGTGGTTCACCACCAAAACATCAACCAACCCATTTTGTCTGCAGTGGCCTAGCACTATTTTTAGCCATAGTTTTTTGTCTCAGAGTCAGGACTCACACAAACTTGCTTCCTAGAGTCTTGTTCTCTCTTTTGCTCTCTTGATGTTAATAAGTAAGGAGGAGAAATGTGTGCCATCAAAAAAAGGATTTCCTCTTACCCACAGAAGTTCACGCATTGATTTGTCTCAGAAAAGACTAATTAAAACTTGCAAACTGCTTTAGCTGTGAACTTTAAATTTATGTCTTGAGGAAAATCTGCTTGCATACTCACAAGACTATTTTTCCATGATATACAAATACCAGTGTATCGTTCTTTTGGGTTTGAAGAAGCCAAGGCAATTTAATGGCTTTTTACCATTTCAGTCAAAAATATCTAGGGATATTTATTGTGTATTTCCAGGCCATGTAATGAGGGAAACTCTTCTATCACCTCTTAAGTCTTTGACTCCTTGAAAGGCAGAACAGATGGAGTCATTCACTCTCTGAGGAGCCATGTTATAATTTTAAGACTGGCTTTAAATTTTTCACATATATATATAAATATATATTCAATCTTCTACTTTTTAAATCCAATCACTTGACTGTGTCTCTTAAGAGAGACTACTATGAAAACCTTCTCTGGGTTAGATCAGATTCAAACCCACCATTTATAATGCATAAATAACTTTCATAACAGATTTCTTTCCTTTCTGAAATAATTGGATATTGATGTCAAGAAGATATGACACATTCCATATCTTTTCACTCATCAGGGTTCCTTGAAAGCTTTCAAACCCCACTTCTCTAACATCGAGCTATTCTATAGTCTAGACATAATGAGGTGAACAATCTTTTGCTAAAAATCCTTGAGGCTGATACTTTTTTCAGTGGTGAAACCAGGGGGAATATAAATAGAAAATGCTATGGTTTGTGGCTATGTTTATTTTAACTACAAAGCAGTGCCAAGGTTTTCTTTCTGGCCTTAAAGCCAAATGGCAAAATTACAGCACATTCATTTTACTAATTTCTCTTAGCCTCTGAAATAGGGTGGCCACATGCAATGTGCCTAATGAGAATGATTCCTGGCCTGGGCTGACTTCTCAAATACACCTGTTGTTTGGAAGCCCTGGTTGGCCTGAGTTAAAATAATTTCAGTATTTACCCTCTATACTGATGACTGTGTTCCAGTGCAAGGGCCTGTCCCCTCACAATAATTTGCTCTTCTGAGAAACCGAGATGGATGGAAATTTGGTTAGCTGGCTGGATATGGAACTAGAAATAATTTTCCTTTGACACTGAAAAAGATACTTTGGTTTTGTTAAATTGTTTAGTTAAATTCATCTGACATGTTGATTTCCTGGTTTGGAATGTGTTTATCTTGAAATGACATGTGCAGGCTAGGCTGTTTTCACACCACAGATTTTGTTAAGATACTATAAGATCCCTTAAACAGAATTAGCTATCCCAACATTCTGTGCATGATATGACCATAGATTTAAATGAATATGTAAATTGCAGCTTGAGAATTGAATTATAGAAAGACATTTCGAACACTCATTCCTTGTCACTTTGCCCAAGATTTATCTTTAGCATCTGCTGCTCATTTGCTCTGCCAGGCCAAGGACTTCGTGGATATGAAAAGAATAATATGGTTCTTCATCTGAATTAGTGTAATTATGGATTTCTAATGTTAAGATTCCTAAATTTTGGTAAGAACTTTAATATGGTAATTACAATTAACTAAACAAATTAAAATGTGGTACTCAGCCTTAACATAATCCTTCTGTAATTTGAGACATTCAGTATTGTTACGTTCTCTTCCTCTTTCCAAAACACACTGAATTCACAAATGTTACTCTAGATTTTGTACTGCTTTTATTTGCTGACACTGGACTGAAGACTTACAAATTTTCTCAAACATAGATTCAAAAGTTACCTTTAAAGTTATCATGTTTTACCTTCAATGATATTTTGACTCAGATAATATGCTTTTGGAAAAAGACAAAACACTTAAGAAAATCTTTTTATTGATATTTAATTGAAACATTTCTCCAGGAACTTTTGTTGATGAAAGGCAAGCTAGGTTTTGCATTCTGTTTCTGTAGCAAATTCTATAGCTATACAGCTAAACTTGTACTTGCCATACTTTCTAAACTGCTTTCCTTCAATCTTGAAGAGACTGCTTCTAATCCTGAGAAGATGAAGAAGCAGAGGGTTTTTTTCTCTTTTCTTTCTCTTTTCTCTTTTCTCTTTTTTCTCTTTTCTCTTTTCTCTTTTCTCTTTTCTCTTTTCTCTTTTCTCTTTTCT
>VZUI01032827.1:0-12405 GCA_013401135.1 Cettia cetti
CTTCCCGGAACTTCCCTTCCCTTCCCGGAACTTCCCGGAACTTCCCTTCCCTTCCCTTCCCTTCCCTTCCCTTCCCGGAACTTCCCTTCCCGGAACTTCCCTTCCCTTCCTGGAACTTCCCTTCCCTTGCCGGAACTTCCCTTCCCTTCCCGGAATTCCCTTCCCAGAACTTCCCTTCCCAGAACTTCCCAGAACTTCCCTTCCTGGGACTTCCCTTCCTGGGACTTCCCTTCCTGGAACTTTCCTTCCCAAGAATTTAGCTATTTGATTCAATCTAGAATTTAAAGTTCAGACATACACTAAGAGATATTTTATTATATTTTTTATTATTATTATTATTTATTTTTAGTTTAGTTTAGTTTTTTTTTCAGAATTCCTTTGAGTTAGATAGAACATAATTTTAAATCACTAGTTTGTAAAAAAGCTTCCCCCAAAACTGATGCTTATGCAGAACAGCTCTCCATTACGTCTTAAGAGGGTAATGTAATTAATATAAATGAAAATACACTTCTCAGAGATGTATTGCAAATGTCCAGCTATATTTTGCATTTTTTAGCTTCGTCTCATTAGAGAAGGATCAATTCCTTTCCCTGGCCAACCTCACCTGGGGGAAAAGCTGTCAGACCTATAACTAAATCACATGGCTGTTGCAACTATGAAACACTCAGATGTGGGAAAAAAGGCTTTATTTCCTTGTATATTTCCAAACAGACTGGTATTAAAAAAAGTTGTTTATAAATACAGTTAAAAGTTATCTTTTTGTTTCCTGACCTCAATTTCTTTGACACACAGACCTTCTATTCATTTTGTACTGGGATAGAGTTTATTTTCCCTATAGTTACTTGTATGGAGTTATGTATTGATTTGTGGTCAAAACACATGATCATACCCATGCTTCAGTCACTGCTGAGCAATGCTTACACAGTATTAAGGACTTTTCTGCTTTTCACAGTGAATAAGCTGGGGGGTGCTCAAGAATTTAGGAGGGAACACAACAGGGACACCTGACTTCAGCTGACCATTCGGGTATTCCATAACAATGGCATTATGTCCAACAATTAGCTGGTTTTGTCAAGCAGAATTTACCAGCAGTTCTTTTATAATTTTCACTAAAAATACTGAATCTTGTGTGAATTTACATGAAATTGGAACCTTTCTGCCCATATTCCTTTCATTCTTCCCTTGTTCTAGTAAAATAAACTTTTTGCATTTTAAACTTATATGGTAATTCCATAATGTCCGTAGCATGCATGATATGTAGAGGTTTGAGGATTTCACATCTTTGAAATGCAACCTCTTCTCAAAACTGTATCTGTGAGAACACTGAACAAACTTAGCTTGCTCTACTGTTATAATTGAAAACATATGGCTTACTCCGGGTGATGTTTGGAAAGATTTCTCAAAGCAGTATTATGAATTAGGTACTCAGCTTCTACTGGGTAGTCACAGGGATTTGGGAGTCTGAAATCCATCTGTCAAGTTTCTGTAAAATTGTTTGCTCTGTAGTGTGTTTATGATCGAAATAGGAGGATTAATTAACACATCAAAGGAGAGGTCAAAAGCCATGAAAAGTTGGCATATAAGACTTTTATTGTTGCACAAAAATTCAGACATCTGTAAAAAAAATAAAATTTAGTGTACAACTATCTGTCCAGATATCAACATTTGAAATTCTGCCACGGGGGCAGTGAAATACCCAAATCAATTATACTTTGTCTGGAGGTCAATCATCTATATTGATTTTATGTTTTATTTATTGCCACAGGACAAACATTTATCAAGAGTAATGTATTGCAAATATTGTGGATAACATTTAATTTTTGGACTAACATGAAATAACTGATTTCAAATAGTGGATATTTTGCATCTGTACAAAATAGATTGTTGTAATTAAAACAAAAATACATCCTTTAAGAAAACAAAGTGGAAGGAAGAAGACAAGAAATTGCTCAGATAACAAAGGTAGCAAGTCTGCTTCTCTATGCACAAAAAAAATTAGCAATAGTTCATTGTCCCATAAAGGAAAAAGGAAGCCTACCCAGTGCTAATGGAGTGGCTGGCACCAAACAATTGTGCTGATTGCTAGCTACGTTACCCAGCTTTGTTGATTTCTGCCAGATTATGGGGCAAGAATCTGAAAGCAGCTGGAAAACAACCTTGTTAATATTCTACAGTTAAACTAGACCTTAATGTCATACAATACTTAATATTTTTAATATCTCTTTCCCAATTCTGGCTGACTTCAAATCCTTTTTAAGAAGTTTTCCCTCTGTTCATTATCATGTCTGTCTAATATTGAGATATTGTTAGGCAGTGCAATAAAATGTATTGAGAAGAAGGTGAAAATGTTTTACTTTCTGTCCATACAGCAATAGCAATGTGCATAAATACAAACACACACACAGACACCCTTAACCCCACCTGTCCCCTACACATATGCAAGAATTTATAGATCATGGGGTCAAGACCTAACATTGTTTATAGTAAAGTTGCACAAACCAGTGCACAGCCCAGTATCAATTTTGTGTGATAAATAAATGCTGGGTGACTAAATTTCCTCAGGCAAAATCACAGAACTGTACTTTTCATGAAGAATTGTTGGCATAAAACTATCTTATTTCAAGCACACAAGAATTTCTGAAGGGAAAATAAAGACAGGCCACGCTGTAGGTATGTACTTAAAAGAGACAGAAAAATCTTGACACAAAGACCATAATGAAACCTATGGAAACAGACAACTTTAAATCCGTTAATATGCAGACCTGGTTCTCCTTGAAATTAAGATCATACATTTAAACCAGAGAACATAGCTTCTGCATTGATAATTAAATTGCACCTGAGATTGTATCAAAATTCTTCTCCACACATTTGTTTTCTGCAATGATCACCATATGTTTCAGTTTTTTTCTGGAAAACAACAGAGAGGGAGTGGGGGAAGAAAGTCCACAAATTGTCTTGCTTTTATAGAAACTGAAGAAAAAGTGATTTATTTCCTCATTAGTTTTGACAGTGATCTATCTGTTTATTTTTATTGCTAATGGTTGGGTAGGTTGATGCATGCCTGTGGTTGATCATCTTCACAAAGTCCTCAGCAGGACTAGTTCCTTACATCATTTTGGGATCACTAGCTATTCTTAAGGACATGAATGTATTTGAAAGCAAAGCTGGACTTGAATTTCTTCCAGCAATTCTCCTAAAATACATTGATAACTGCTAGTAAAATCTTTGCTGTGCAGTAGACAAAAGGAGCTGAGGAAACCCAGACCACAGTCGAAAAAGACTATCTCTCCTACACAATACCCGTGCAAGCTACTGGTTCAGTATACCTGGGTTCAGCAACAAGAACACTGGAAGAGCAGTGCATTGTGTTTATCTTTCACCTTAGATGGTAACTGTCATATTTATAAAAGGAATTAAATCCTGTATTTTCTCTTTGAGAAGCTTGTAAGGTCCCAAAAAATCTCGCTGAAACATGTTTACAGTGGTTCTAGTAATTTTGGTAAAATGCACAGGAGAAATACTCACCAAATGTTCTCAAGAAGTCAAAACAACACAAAGGTTAACTGGTAAATTAAAGAAAATCAGCGAACTCTGGGGAAAGGTTTAGCACATAAAACACTTCTCAGAACATTAACTTAGCCCATTCAATTTAGCAAACTTTAAAACTGTTCAATTTTACTCAAAATATTCAAAGACAGAAAGAAAGAAAGAAAGAAAAAGAAAAGCTACAGAAAAACATATATATGCAGCTCCTGGTTTGTAGCAGTGCTTATTGAAACTCTAAAAGGAAGGTAGGGTAAGGATATGCCTGCCTCATGCCCAGCTTTAAATACACCTTGGCTTTTGAGGTCCCGCCCCCAGGTGGGACTTCCAGTCATTTGGCCACTCAGAAGTGGGCTAAGGAAGAGTAGAGCCCTGCCTCCAGTGTGTCAATAATTGGCAGGCACTGCTGGGCTGGGATACAGCCTCTAGGGATGTTGCCAGGGCAAGTTTACCTGTCCCTCCCACATACACACACACACATGCATCCCAAAATGTCTTGAGACATCAGTCCATCCAGTCTCTGACAATGCTTCATATAGATGGATATTTAGCCACCAAGAGCTAGTGATTTGAGACCCAGTTTGACTGAAGTTAATGAAGATGCTACAAGTGGTTGACATGGTGCTTACATGACAGTGACGTGACACTGTTTACAGACCCAGGCCCTTGTAGGTTCCTTGGAAAACATATTATGTCTGCTGGATGAATTATACCACTGTTGTTTTTCTCACATCAATCCATAAACAATGATTTTTGCTTTCAGTCTCTGGATTTGATCTGTTCATGGTGAAGATAGCAGACAAAGCCAGTGGGTAGAGACAAGTACACAATCAATTCTACTCTGCTGTTGTTAGACCTCCCCTGGGGTATATCAGTCAGTTCAACATAGGAAGGTTGTGGACATGTTGGGGGGTGCCCAGAGATGGATGACAGAGGTAAGCAGAAGGCTGGAGGACCTCACTTATAAAGACAAGCCAAAAAATTTTGGGCTGTTCAGCCTGGAGAAAAAAAAGGATTTCAGGGATACCTTGTAGGAAGATTCTGGTACCTAGAGGGAGCATACTAGAAATCCCTAAAGGGACTTTTTTCTAAAGCATGCAATGCTAGGGCAAAGCATAATGCCTTTAAGTATAAAGAGTGTAGGTTTAGATTAGATACTTACCATATGGGTGGCTAGGCACCAGAACAAGTTCTGTAGAGATTCTCAAGATTGTTGAGCCCAGCTGGAGTGGTCACTGCCAAGACTACCATTAAATCACATCCCTAAATATCACATCTACATGTCTACATTACCTTTAGGGATGGTAACCCAAACACTTCCCTACACAGCTTATTTCAATGCCTGATCAACCTTTCCACGAATAAATTTTTCCTAATATCCAGTCTAAATCTCCCTTGACACAACTTGAGGCTATTTCCTCTTCTCCTATAGCTTGCTACTTGGGAGAAGAGACTAACCCTCACTTCACTATAACTCTATTTCAGGTTGTTATAGAAAGCAATAAGGTGTTCCCTGTGCCTCTTTATCTCCAGGAGAAAGGCCCCTGCTCTCTCAGCCACTCCTCTTAAGACTTATTCTCTAGAACCCTCCACTAGCTCTGTTACTATTCTTTGCAGACACTCCAGCACCTTGGTGTCTTTTTTGTAGTGAGGGGTCCAAAATATAATACAGGATTCAAGGTGCTAGTTTAAAGAGGGATGAGGAGGACTAAAGTAACAAAAGAGAATTTGTGGATACAATATGAAAGCAGCTGGTGGCTGATAACAGTTTTACCAGCAGAAATTCTTAATTGTAAAAGGAAGACTGGTAGATAGTTAGGAGCACGCTATACACTAGAGATCAAAACAACTAATAACTCTTAGAAAACTTGTCCCACCACATTTTCTGTTATATGGGAACATGACAAAACAAAGAAAAATATCTTAATATATATGATACTTAATACTTACTGCTAAACACAAAAAAAAGCCCAAATCAACTCTCTGTGAAAGTCAGGTTAAGTTGTGATGCGGGGGGGTGGGGGGTTCCGTGACCTCTCTCCTGGTTTGGCTGGGTTGAGTGTGGCTAATAAACAGAATGGGTACAATGGATAGCCCAGAGATATCCTTTAATGCATCAGACCATAGGCAGCATCCAAAGACAATGGGGCATAGTTAACCTGGCATTTTATAGAGTTTTACCCGGGGCAGGTGTCCAATTGTGGTTATAGGGCAAGGGCTTGATCTTACAAGTTTACAGTCTTGAACCAGTGGGGCCTCCCACGTCCAAGGTCTCAGAATTATTCCCTCCATGTAGGGAATCTGGGCTAAGCTTTGATCTGTCCCAGGAAATTTGGCTTCCTGAAGTTGAAAGCAAATATATTAATAAAAAAAAATAAAATTAAAAGGTGCTCCTCCACATCATCATAAACAACTTGAATGAAGGACTTTAAGGTATACTAAGTCTGCCAATCACGCTAACTTGGACAGAGCTGTTAACTCCCACAAAGGAGGAGAGGCCCTGCAGAGAGAGGGCAAATCAGAGGGCTGGCATCACCAGCTGTATGAAGGTCAACAAAGACAAGTGTCAGATTCAGAAGGGGAAGCCTGAATGTAAGGACAGGCTGGGGAATGAGAGGCTGAAGAACAAACCTGTGGATAGGGACCTTGGGGTCAGTGGCAAGTTGAATATGAATCAGCAGTGCCCTGGCAGTCAGGAGAGCCAACCCCATCCTGGGGTGCATCAGGCACAGCATCACCAGCCAGGCAAGGGAGGGGATTGTCCTGCTGTGCTCTGGGCTGGGGCAGCCTCAGCTCCAGTGCTTGGAGCTGGTTTGGTCACCTCGATACAAGAAAGACATTGAGCAATTACAGAGCATTCAAAGAAGGGCCACAAGGATGGTGAAAGACCTAGAGGGGAAATCATATGAGCAATGGCTGAAGTCACTTGGCTTAATCAGACTACAGAAGAGGAGACTTAAGCTGAGACTGTATCAGTCTACAATTTCTTCACAAGGGGAAGAGATGAGGCAGGCACTGATCATTTCTTTCTGCTGACCAGTGACAGGACCTGAGGAAATAACATGAAGCTGTTTCAGGTTAAGCTTAATTTTGATAATAGAAAAAAGTTCTTCCCCCAGAGAGTGCTTGGGCACTGGAACAGGCTTATCAGAGTAAGGGATACAGCATCTGTGACCTGACAGGTCAGCATTCACAGGAGCATGTGTAAAATGCTCTCAGGTCCAAGGCGTTGTCTTGGGGCTGTCCCGAGTAGTGCCAGGAGTTGGACTTGATAATCCTTTTGGATCCCTTCCAACTTAGGATACTCTACGATTCTATACAGAAGAATTCTGATGAGACTAAGGAATCCTAAAAGACCCATTAATTAATACAGTACTGCAGATGAGGAAGTACTTACAGGTAAAGGAACACCTTCAAGCAGAAAATTCCAAAATAAATTTTCTCTGGTGAGAAATATAATAGTCCTATTCTATTTTCTTAAAAATCATTTATTATGACTAAAAGAAATGGAAGACATAAACTTTAAGTCCTGCATACCATTCCTATTGTCTTCTGAGACTGCAGGATCAAGCATAATCATCATTGCTAGAAAGCAGGCTTCTGGATGTATCAGAAAAGAGAAGATTGGTTCTAAAGTGTACAAAGTCCACAGCCAAGCCTTGCCCAACAATTAGAGAAAACTAACTGATGTTCTTCCAAAACAAGTTTCTTTAATTTTTCTTTCAATTTTGTATGCTTTAAGGATTTATTCCTTTGCCATTTTCCTTCTCTCAAGTACCTGCATGAACCAGCAAGACTCCTGTGCAACAATATTACAGAACAATAGGTAGATAAGTAGCTGTATGGTTCTAGGCTTAAAACAGGACTATATCTATAAAATTTTGCTGTGCCTCACAATGTAGTCTGATTCCTTAGCCATATCACTCCCATAGTGGTGACCAAGTGAGGAAAAACAGATTTGCACTGCATAGAGGGCAGATGTCACATTGCCATGTTAGTTCTAGTGCGTCTTTACTTTTCATTTATTAGCTCTGCAACTTTAGTAAGCTCCTGTGTAATGCACAGGTTATGTATTTCAATGTCATATGCAAAAAAAACAAACCCAAAAAAACCCCCTATGGAAATAGTGGACAAACACCTGGAACATTGGCACTAAGAAAAACAATAATTGAATAAGAAATAATGTCTTATAGGAAGATGTAAGAGAAAGAAATAAGTAATAGATTATTAGGTGAGGGAGCTGTTCTATTCGTGTTCCTCAGCGCCCTGAATGTGAAGCGATGCCCTTTAGGTTTGCTGCCCAGAATTACCCATGTCTCATGAAGAAACAGGAAAGGAAAGCAAAGAGCTTTGCTTTTTTATGTCAGAGACAAGTCCCTGACTCAATGCAATTCAGAACACAATATAATATTCCCTCTATGACTTGTGGGCAGGAAACAGGCAGTAACACCTGTGTCAGTGTTCACCAGCCAAATAGTTGATGTTCACTGGGGAAATATTTCACACCCTTCAAGATGTGTAACTGTATGACTGAATTCCTAATTAGCAATCCAATTTATTCCTTCATTTTTTTGTACCTCTTTGTAACTTCCTATCAACATGCTTATCCTCAGCATGCTAGTTGCCATGACAACTCCTTATTTTGATGTCTTCCATCACTGTTTTTGTGGTAGAAGTTTTTAGTTTAAAGATACGTTTGCATCCTTCCAGGACTGCTCAGAACCTGCTGATGATTCTTTGCTCAGGAAAAAATTGACCTTTTCTGTTTGCCACAGGTTAAGGTGATTTGGCACCTGGTGGTGATTTTGGTATTTATTGCAAAATAGCAGAGCAGCCCATATGGACACATCTCCTTTAAAGCAAATAAATATAACATCCATTTACAAGATATTTTAGCATGCATGATCTGAATCTGACTTAGAGCCTCCATAGAAAGATAAATTAACTACCGTAACTACTACAAAGTGGTAGGGATATTTCTTCAACATGACTTGGAATTTGGCTACTTGAGTTCACTGTCTTGGTTAAAAATGAGGTTTAATACAAGCAGTTGCTGTAAATGGCTTTGCTGAGCAAAGCCCAGCAGACCACACATCCATTTAGTAAGATATTTTTAAGTTCTCTGTGGCATACTGATCTCAATGAACCAGCTTTTGTTGGCTGAAGTTGTAAAAGACAGTGAAAACTAGCATGTCTTACAGCCCCATCAACTTCAATGTAAGCAAGGTCAGAATCATGTCCATGTCTCTTTGGAGCATTACAATTTAAATGGTTTTGTTATAATATTCCTCTCTTTCTTTGCCTAAATGAACAATTTTCCTTTAAGTAGCAACTAGTTATTGCCCCATAGACTCGTTTGCAGAAATGCTTTATTTTTTGAGTAATCATTAACAGATGTCCTTTTATTGAAATTGCCATGAGAGAACAATCGTGGAAATATAATAGTTAAGGGGTTGAGTAGGAGTACTAATACAAACAAAATTAGTTAAAGTAACATCAACAAATAGAATATGTCCTTTAGTTTTATTCGTAAGAGAATAAGGACAACTATTGGCAATCTTTCAAGAACCACAAAACTTAAAAATGCAAGTGACATTATTCTTTATCTATGTTGTGTGGGTGAAAGTGCTTGTTATTTGTGTATTTGCATTTTAACTGTCCCTGGGATAGAAACAGACTCCATTTAACTCAAACAAATATAGGTTTTGCTTTTCAATTAGAGTTTATGTTACAGTTGCAGACCTATTGCTGTGGGAGAAAAAGATTTAGAAAGGAACCTAACTCCTAAAACAAGTGCTACATTCATTCAAATAGTTTTAATACTTAGTATGCTACAGTAACTGTCTCAGATCAAGAAGGTAGGGTTTGGGGTTTTCCAAAGGTGATATATTTTAGCCAGGATCATATCACAAGGATGAGCAAATTCTCTTCGTGAAAACTGCAATACCAGTCAGAATTTTTGTCTAAGAGTCATTTACTCCTGAATCTGCTAAATCTTGCATCATGCTCTAATACAGAAAGAAGTAAGAAATGGAATATATATATAGATATAGATATGGATAAGTGTAAATAATTCAGTTCTAATGGAATATTTAGAACATATAAACACCCAAATTCTTAAAATTAAAAAGAACTACCAACAGCCCTAGTGAATGTAAAAGCAAAGCTCCTTACATGTGTGCAAGTAAATTTTCAGGATTCTAGAGGAATAGTTTTAATCCCTTTAATATAAAAGAACTTAGAAGAACAGATATTTCTAAGCTGTACTGAAAATAAAATCATCAGATCATATTTCCTTTGTTGTTAATTTTTTTAATTCCTTCCTCTACCAGAACATAACAGATACAACTTAATACTTCATTGGCAATAAAAATAGATAAAGAAGTGGAAAATTCCAGTATCCATTGAAACTGATCTATTACAAGAACATGTTAAATAACTATTTTTATGGTAAATTATTTACAGGGTTTTGTCTACAGGCAGTAATTTTTAGCTTCATTTCTACTATTCTGTAAGGTACTGCTCAAGAGCTGTCATAGTTTAATCACATTTTATCTCTATTTTTCAACCAGTTTCTACAGAAAATAGATGGCAAATCTTGTCTATGATTTTAACGCTCTGTTCAGTTAAGATGTTGTACATTAATGAGCTCCTGTTTCTCACATGTAACTTCCTTCCATACTAACACGAAAAATCTCCATCAAGAAATTAAAGAGAGGCATGTAGTAGGATGCATGCATTGTCAATTGATATAGACTGTAACTTTTCTCTACTTCCTTTGAGACTCCATTGGGAATCTTCTGTTATGGATGCAGTTCTTTCTCCAACACACCTACAGATACATCTACATCTTTGGAAGGCATAATTTAGAATGCATCATTTACTTGTTCAGCAACAAGTAAAACTCCTATTTCTTTTAGTGGTATGTCATATAGCCAACTAGGCAGTGGGGCAGGTGATCTTGACAGGCCTAAAACTGTCATAGAGACACCATTTCTACATGCAGTCCCTCCTGTTGTATCTGCGGTGTGGGAAATAGTAAAGGTAAGAAGACTTTCAGAAAGCTGTGAAAGCAGGCCTCAGAAACAGAAAGAGCAGACAACTTAGCTGCAGATGCGAAGTCTGAAGGAAGAAAAGATACAATGATACAGAGAGCAAGGACACAAAACAATAGTTCGAGGTTTTAGTTTTGGCTAGGATAGACCTTAAAACTGCAGAAAAATATGTTTAGCAAGATAATAGAAGGTTTTAAGCTTAATAATGGAGTCATGTGTATTGTTAATAGAAAGCTTACAAGCAAGCATTGTTTGAAGCAGGTGTACTTGTGCTTTTAGTGATTGGCTGGAACAATTGTCTGTAAGCTTTAGCAATATGCTATTGGCTGGAAAAACTTTAAAATGCCCTGTGAAAAAGAGATCTTTAGCTGCTGCTGGCAAGATGTGAGCTGTTGCCATCTTTCAATCGTCTCAACCTTTTAATGAGACTGATGCTGCAATAAAGCTTGTGGAAACGTCCCCTGGCAGTCTCACCCCATTAGTGAAAACCTCCAACACACTGTAGAATTCTACAAAACCTAAATATAACCATAGTATTATAAAAGGCTCCTGAACCCTCTCCTCACCAAGCCTTCTGCTCAGCTAGCTAATATTTTCATCTGGGTTTAAAAATGCTTTCTTACCAAAATCTCAGCTAGATATTTTCTGGAGGAAAAAAAATAATGTAGATGTTTGTTTCAGTGTGTTTTATATGCAAGATAGAGAAACATAGTTTAATTTACATAAGCATTGTCACTTTACCATACTTGAAATATTTTTACAACAACATCAAGCATTCAGTGCACTGGCATTTTTCAATATTGTAATGTCCTATATGCTTATGTACCTTGAAAGTAAATGCATGTAAACATGAAGAACATATGCAAATGTGCATGAGCTTGTCATTCTTGAAGACCTGTCTTGCAGGACTGCAGGATGAAGCAAAGAAGGCATTTTGCAGCTCAGCTTCTTCCATGCCCTGGGTAAGTGGGTTCCTAGCCCTATACATCAGAAGAAACTCATTTTCTCTAATCTTCCTTTTGTCATCTATGTGACCTACTTACACAAGCCTTTCTTGTTGTCATTGACATTCCTTAACACATTCAATTCCATTGGAGAAACCACAAACTTCCAGTTTCAAGCCTTCAGTAGGGAAACAATGATAACAGATATGACTGCGTTGAGAAGAAGCTACTGAAAAGGCAGGTCTGGATGCCCTGGACTGTTCAGTGCAACTGTGTGGCTGTGCCTGGCTCAGCCATGATAAGAGACTCTTTTAGAGACCAAAAAGCATCCCCAGCATTGGTGGTTTTGTTGGGCATGTGATAAAATCTTGCACGTGGCCAGAATGGAATAAGCTACGTTAAGATTCATCAAATCTCTGAGGGTGCACTTCTCAGAATGGCATAATAATAGCAAGGCAACTTCTCTGGACATGCTTTGTAAAAGAAGAGGCTTTAAAAATGACAAAAAATCATGTACATTATCAAACAAAGAAACGTAAGGCAAACAGTGTAGAGAGCACTCTGACACTGGTAAGGAAGTCCCCAAAAAAGCAACTGAGCTCTTTTGAGCAGACCCTTTAGTACTAGGTGGTCTAGGTGGGTGTGGTTTAGAGACAGGTATCTGCTAGGGGAAACTGGAGTTTTCCCTGGAATGGAGAATGTAAACCCCCTTCCCTCCGAAGTACTATAATTTTGCAATTAAGGGCTTTCAGGCAAAGATTTGGGAATAGGAATAGCAGTTCTTTACTAGGAATATTAAAATAAACAAATGTAGTAGTACAGAAAAACAAGCAAACAAAACAAACAGGAAAAAAACTAAAGAA
>VZUI01032829.1:0-18107 GCA_013401135.1 Cettia cetti
TTTTTTTTAATATTCCTAGTAAAGAACTGCTATTCCTATTCCCAAATCTTTGCCTGAAAGCCCTTAATTGCAAAATTATAGTAATTCGGAGGGAAGGGGGGTTACATTCTCTATTCCAGGGAAAACTCCAGTTTTCCCTAGCAGATACCTCTCCCTATAAACCAAGACATTAATAAACCCATAGAGAAAATATAGTTTATGGAGGTAACTTTAACATGGAGTAATCTAAAATCAAGGTAATCACTTCACTATGAAACATTCTGCTCTGCTAGGAACGCTTTTTCAAACTGCATTACCTATGGCATATTACTCTAATCTGTTAAGAGTAGGAGTTACCAGAATACTATTAGTACATCAAAGGTAATGCAGTACAGTTGGGTGAACTGGAACTAATCAGCTTAACTCATATTATAGGATATCACTAGAACAGGTTTATTTTGAATATTTAATATTTTTGCAAAGATTTTCTCATGCAACATTGCTTTTATACTTTAGCCCAAAAATTTCACATCAATCAGTTAGGGCATCTTTTTTTGTTTCTGACAGACTTGAGTTCGGCTTGTTAAAAGTATATTTCTTTTCATTGCTACAACTGGAATATACCTACCATCTATTAAAAATTTTCCCTTAAGAGATGACCTCACAGTTTCTGAATAAATGAATAAGAAGCCCAGTTTATATGGGAACAGTGACTCAGCCTTTAAATACAGAGGTGTAAACAGTTACCTCTGTAATTACCAGTCAACCTCAATCTTTCCTCATTGAATTTTTCCTCCACTGGCATGTACTTAAGGTTAACTCTTATCGTTTATTCTGCAATATATGATTAAAATTAAACCTATATAAGTTAAGTGATATAATTTTGTCTGAATACATTCAACAAGTTCATAGAACTTGGTAAATAATCAAACACCTCTCCCCAAAACCCATGGAGGAACTTCATATTTCCTCATTTCCAGAACAGTATCATAACACAAAATTACATTCAACTTTTATGAAACTATGAATTCATCAAAATAACAAGGAAACTATGTTGCTCACTTAAACAAGACGCTCCTGAATCTCAGGCCAATGCCAAAGTATTCTTCTTTCTGTATAAGAAATTTCAGAAGTCCATTATCTAAAAGAATTGCATCAAAATCAATTAATAACATAAATAACATGAAGCAAACATCCCCACACCTCACATTTAAGGATTAAATTCTTTACTTCTGAAAATTTATTAAATAAAATTCTTCAGACAAGCATTGTCTAATATTTACCCATAATTAAAAGTAGCAGCATCTGTTATGATTGCTTTCCAACTTCTGTCATTAATCACTCAGGTTTGAGTTATTTGTAACTATGCCAAATATTTATCACCTAAATTGAAATTTCCCTGCCTCAGGACAGGAGAACATTTCAACTAGATTGACTCAGTAATTTAAAAGAACAAAGACTTACATATTTTAACTTGTTCTTGGTTGTGCATATGCAGAAAGATCAGTTGTATGATCACATATGATTTATGACTAAGAACTCTTTCAGGGTACAGGGATTGCCAGTACTTCTAAGAAGACATCAAGTTTTTAACCCATCTGGAAGTTAAGCCTCATCCAGCTGCTCTCCTCCCCCACCCCCTCTGATAAAAGAGACATAAAAGGCAGAGATTTCAGGTTGAGGTAACAATTTACTGGAAACAGCAAGAAAATATGACAAGAAAATTAAGAGTAACAGCAATGATGCTACTAATAACAGTGTATAAAAGAAGGTGATTACAAGCAAAATGCTCACCAATTTTGAGGAGACATGACCTCAACTATGACTACCCCATTGCTCCCTCCACTATGGTTTTCCCCCCAAGTCTGAAACAATGAAAAAACATGGGAGACAAATACCCCAGTCAGGATCAGCAGCACTCTATCTGTTGTCTGTTCTCAATGGAAAAGGACAAAATCGTTGCAGAACTTCTCCATTACACCTTTTTTCTTCCACCTGAATCCACTCTGGCATCTTCTCAGAAGTGAGAGGCCCTTACTTCTGCCTCCCAGCAATAACACGAGTGGTGTAGAATAAAAACCTAGACATGTCCACAGGCTCCAGGCTCTACCCCTCTCAACTACCGCAAAAAAGTTAACCCTGTCTTTGACTGAAACTAGGACATTATCCACTCCTTATTCTATGCCATTTATGTCATGCCCAGATCCTACACCTTCCAAATATATACATATATCCATCCTAGTTGTCTTCCAGGGAGAAGGGCTGGTGTGCAGTTGGGTGGTTGTAAGCTGCATCAGGAGTTCACACCTGGTGTATTGGGAGCCGTCCATCCTCAGTGTTCATGGCAGTTATGGCACACAGTGGCAGTGACATTCAGCAACCAAAATTCTATAATATACAATTCAACATTACAGACTGTTCTCATCCAAATATAAAATCCCCTTGAGGTATGCATTGTACTTCCCTGGCCCTCTGCTTTACCCACCAAGTGCACAAAGGTCCTTGAGCAAAAAAAATCCCACAGATGGGTTTGCCTTTGCTTGAGGCAGGACTAACCCAAATTGTCTTCCCTAGCACATTCCTTGTATGCACCACAGGGACTTTAACCCCGTGGAGATAAAGTCCCTGTGGTGTGTGGAGATCTTGGCTGGATAGGGCCATCTTCATAGAACCTCTAGTGTTAATTAACCTGGTGGCCTTTGAGAAATCTTGACCCCAGTGTTTGAAGGTTCCACCACCCATTGCTTTCAATCTGTTTTTTTCACAGTTCATTGTACCATTCAATTTTGCCAGAGACTGGTGCATGAGAGAGAATATGAGGCACCCACCCAATACTGTGCTCTCTGGCCCAGCTGTCTATGAAGAGATTTTTGAAATTAGTCTCATTGTTTGACCCACTTCTTTCTGGGGTGTAATTTCTCCACAGGACTTGCTTTTCAAAGTCCAAAATGGTTCTCCTGGCAGTGGTGTGAGGCACAGGGTACGTCTCCAGTCATCCAGTGGTTGCTTCCATCATTGTAAGAACATAGCGCTTGCCCGGTGGGTTTGCACAAATCAATCTGCCAAACCTTCCCACATTTATATTTTGACCATTATCTCCCATACTGCAGAGGTTTTGCCCACCTGGCCTAATTGATTGCAGCACATTTCACAGTTATGGATAACCTGAGAGATAGAGCCCATGGTTAAATGCACTGCTCGATCATGAGCCCATCTGAAAGTTGCATGTGTTATAAATAATGTAGTATAATTCATGTTATAAGATTGAAACTCAAACAGTATAAAATCATCCTGGTCAGAGAACTGGCATTTGAACATGCCCTGGCAGGGAGCCATTCCAAGGACATCAGCAATAGCCAGGAAGGGTGTATCAACACAATCACTGTGGAACAATGGACAGCCCCAGAAGGGGAGATGTGCTCTCAATGTGATCAGCACCCATCAGAGGACCATCTACACCTGATATGAATCTTATCAGCACTGCCAGGTGTGTGCATCCCAATGCCAGGTTCCAGTAAAACTAATCAAGCAATCATCTCTTCCCAGAAAGCTGTTCAGTGGACAAGCAACAATGAAAGGAGACTCCATAAATATTCAAGAAAAGAGAAAAAGACAAAGGAGGATGGAACAACTCCATGTTCAGCCCAGAAAACAGTACAAAAACAGACCCTGCAAAGACAGACTTCTTGAACTGTGGAGACTCATGCTATAGAGGCCGGATCCCTGTTCACCCAGTTCTGACCCCGGGCTCAGAACTGTCCCTTTTAATTGTGGCTTTAATTTCTTCGTACGGTCAAATTTCCAATAAATCATTTGTCGTAAAATTTGACTGATGGAATATTTATAACACGTCGTCCCTCATGATCTGAGGTATCATGGGCCCACCAAGCCAGAAATAATTCACCCTTATGTTGCCAGTCCAGATCCACCTGAGACACTTTAATCTTGGCAGCTTGATCCATCTATTGTTGCAATGTTCTTCAACAGCCTGACTCTTCAGTATGTGCGCATCTACAATGAGGTACTTTTGCAGCCAACTTCTCTATCCAGGTTAGCAAAGTCTTGCCATGATTCAACAGCCCTGATAAGTGTACCTCTGTCCTACCAATTAATCTTTTTCCAACAGTACAGACATCCCCACAGAGCACTTGCCAGTGTCATGTACAGGTAGAGTGTAGGCCATTTCTCTGATTCAGCAATACCTAAAACCAACAGGACGCCTTTCAGCTCTGTGACTTGACTTGATCCACCTTTTCCCTCAATAGCTTCTGCGACTTGTTGCATACGACTCCATACAGCAGATTTCACAATATGGCATGAACCATCAAAGAAGAGAGAGTAAAGCTTTTCATTTTCAGGTAGCTGATTATAGCTAGGACCTCTTCAGCATGCACCACCTGCTTCTCTTCCTCTTCTGGGGATAATCTGAAATTCTCACCTTTGGGCTAAGTCATGGTGACTTCCAAGATCCCTGGGCAATTGCAGTTTTCTATTTAAGATCACTGTGTGATCAGCATGACCCACATATTCCATGTAGCAACAGTGGCATGACGTATGGAAGGGACTTTCCCTTTGAACATCCAACCCAGCACCGGCAATTTGAGTGCCAGAAGAAATGGTGCTTCAGTGCCAATCACTACTGAAGCAGCTAGAACCCCTTCATAAGCTGCCGGTATCTCTTTTTCAGTAGGGATATAACAGGCTTCAGATCCTTCGTATAACAGGCTTCAGATCCTTTGTATTCATGACTCCAGAACCCAGGGATTGTCCTTGAGTGTCCCTAGGGACATTTTACCAGAGACTCCAGAATGGACCATTCTTTCTGGCAGCAGTGTAGAGCACATTTATACATCTTGTCCCATCCTGATTGGCTCATGGGCTACTGCATGAACAATCTCCTGTTTAATTTGTTCAAAAGCTTGTTGTTGCTCAGGAGCACACTTGAAATCATTCTTCTTCAATGTCACATGATAGAGACAGTTTACAGTCTGACCGCAATCTGGAATATGTATACTCCAAAAATTCACCTAGGAAAGCCTATGTTTCCTTCTTGCATGTTGGAGGGGGTATAGCTGCTAGATTTTTAACTACATCCATTGGAATCTGATGACATCCATCTTGCCATTTTACTCCTTAAATCCAAATTGCCTGGACAGATGCCTTGACCTCACTTTTTTTATGGCAAAACTGACTTTCAGGATTATCTGGATTATCTCCTTACCTTTCTCAAAATCATCCTCTGCTGAGTTGCCTCATATGATGACATCGCCAATGCACTGCAAGTGTTCTGGAGCCTCACCCTTCTCCAGATCAGTCTGGATCAGTCCATGGCAAATAGTGGGGCTGTGTTTCTGCTCCTGGGGCAGTTGGTTCCAGGTGTACTTTTTCTCCA
Organism: Cettia cetti; assembly: GCA_013401135.1. NCBI lineage: Eukaryota > Metazoa > Chordata > Aves > Passeriformes > Sylviidae > Cettia > Cettia cetti. The sequence continues at coordinate 5,372 of VZUI01032829.1, forward strand.
GGTGAAAGCAAATTGTGGCCTTGGTTTCTTACTAAAGGAATGCAGAAAAATACATTAATCATGTTGAAGGTGACACCGTTTTGCTGCCTTGGGCTCCAGTTCATACTGAAGTTCCAGCATGTCCAGCACAGCAGCACTCAGAGGTGGTATGACCTTTGTTTAGGCCACGATAGTTCACTGTCAGTCTCCACTCTCCAATGGACTTATGCACTGACCATACAGGACTAGTGAGTGAGCAAGCCTTGCTTACCACACCCTGGCTCTCCAGAGGATGAATTATCTCATGCATGGGGATCATGGTGTCCCAGTTTGTTGTGGTACTGTCAAGGGTATATTGTTGTGGTTGTGATCGGTATCTATTGTTTCTAGATTCTCAGAAGTCCCAAACCAGAAGAGAGACCAGGCAAGGTGTTCAGCTGTCTAATTTCCTCTGCATCCCGAGGAGCTATCCCAAAAACCCACCGATGACCTTTTGGGTCCCTGAAATACCCTCTCCTGAGGTAATCTATGCCAAAGATGCACGGGGTCTGTGGACCAGTCACAATTGGGTGTTTTTGCCATTCATTCCCAATCAGGCTCACTATAGCTTCCAGTACAGTCTGCTGTTGGGATCTCCCTGTCATCCCTGGATTCTACCCCTGTATATCTTGATGGCATCAGAATATATTGTGTACTGTTGTCAACTAAATCCTTTTGGGGGTCTGATGTTCTAGGACATTGGATCCAGACAGTCCCATAGATCCAATTGTCCCTTTCCCTCACCTGGCTGGAGGCAGGGCCCTTATAGTTCTGGTCATCGTAGTCATTGCTCATTTCTTGTTCATATGAGCTGGAGGTCCCTTCAAGAGCATTGGACAATAACATCAGCCCTCCTATTCTGTCTGAGGACTTACCCACTGAAACCTTCAGTGGCATTTATCCTTGAAGAACTTCCTGCAGTAGTTGTGCTTCCTCTCAACTCACAGACCAATGCTGCTAGGACAGAGGTGAGTTTTCTGTCCCACCTCCATACATCCTCTTCATGGTTATGCAGGTAAAACTGCAGGTTACCTCATGGTGTGTACTTTATCACTCATGCAGGGCTCTTGGTCCCAATAGCAGAGTCCATATTGGTGGACCATGGGACATTTACTCTCTAGTTTGCTGGGGTCCTTTAAAACAGTCTGTAGTCTTGGATGCCCCGGTTCCCACTCATGAGGGTCCAAGCCTGGCTAGCAGATCAACCTCGGAGGAAACCAGGGCGAGGACAAAGGCAAAAGACAAAAGGCACTCTCAGTTTCCCGGGAACAGTCCTGCTCTTTAATGCCGAACCTTCACCATGCAGTCCCAGGAATACAAAAAGAGGGCTACCTCCTCGGAACTAGGCTTTATGCCCTCGGTGAAGGAGGGAGGAGGGGAGAGGGTCTGCCAGCCAATGGGGGCAGACCCCAGGAGAGGTGGACACCAGGTGGTGTCAGGTATACAGGTACAGGGGTTTCTGGGAAGGTGGGTTTTAGAAACACTTCTTGTAAACAAGAACAGTGCAACAAGAACTAGCTACATTTGTGCAATACAACACTTGGACATCCTTTCCTAGTTGAGAAGCAGGTCAGTAGAGAGGAAAAAAGATGCTCCTCATATTGCTGGAGCTGAGTAGTCTAAAGCTGCCCAACTGTTCTCCTTTCACTGACATCAGTGCTAATGAATTGGTGTACAACAATGCCACACTCCATATAAACTTCTACCAAATGGATTGTGCATGGTACACTGGACCTCATTTGGATCTACAGGGACTGCTTGTTATTTGACTCCCTGCAGACTACCTGCAGCACAGCTAATTCTCTCAGGTACCAGATAGCTTTCTCCATAGCAGACTACCTGCAGCACAGCTAATTCTCTCAGGTACCAGATAGCTTTCTCCATAGCATCCTACCTGTTTGGGTGCACTACTAGATCATCCTTGAGAAAATGCCTTTCCTTTACACTTGACAGAAGTGACTCCAGAGGCTAAGAATTTCTGTTCTCTTCCCAATCCCCTTGTCAATGTTCACATTCTGAGACAGTGATCCCAGTTGCTTGACTTCACTACCGTCTATTTTCATAATGTGGGTCACAATATCCCAGCATCAGAGCTGCCAGGTCACTAGTGCTCATTCAACTGGCAGCTGAAGTCTTTTCACATATCTCAGTTCACCCAGGAACAGGTGATGCCTTAAGTTTCAGCTTTGATATTTTCCAGATTCTGTACTGCCTCGGTATGTAACTCTGAACTTCATATAAAATGTTAGCAAGTTCTCTTCACAGTGTAGTTAGACAAAACAATCCTTTTTCAGCCTGAGAACCAAGGACACTGTTGCAGCTCAGGCCCAGAAAGTATTAGCAACAGTGCATTGATGGGAGCAAACTGGGAGGATAGGACTTCATAACCTGAAGCTGTAATTGGACAATTGATCCCAATATGTAAATGACCAAAACTTATAAAAGTGTGAAAACTCATGACCGGGTGTCCATCTTGGGTGAAGCCATGGCCAGGCTCTTGTATTGCCCAAGCTGTATCCTTTGAAGGTCTTTTAAATAAATATCTACTTTATTCCTTTAATACTGTCTAGTGTCTGTTCCAGATAAACTCTCAAAGCATCATAGGGATTGGGTAATTATCTCTGTCCCCATCTCTTCCTGTTCTAAGTACCCTGCTTCTTCTTAATTCCTTACCAAGCAAAGTGATTTATCTTGAATTTCTTCTTCTGTAAAGGGGCAACTCCTACCGGCACAGTTTGTTCCTCTGGTTCAGCCTGAGTGGGTGCAGTGCCACTCAAAGCATTGGTCTATTTTCATCCTCTTTCCCCTGAGGGTGCTGTCCAATATTGAGCTGTGTCTGGTAAGGAGTAGCCAGGGCCCAGCACACTGCAGTAAGTTGCACCTCTCTGGAACTGCTGCAGCATTCTCCTTGCAAGTATTCTCTTGCTTTATCAGGGTCCTGCAGTTGTTCAGGCATGAACTCCCAAACCATTGGTGCAGAGATTTTCCTTTCATGCTGGCACATTTTCTCCCACATTTCAGACCATTCATGACTATACACCCTTAGAACACATCTCTGAATGACCTTCCTAGAAATCTCTTTCTTGACTCTAAACGTGTAGACTAAGGAGACCTCGCAGACATAGCAACAAGAACATGCTTTTCTTAACATCCAAAAGAAATGAAAATTCTCAAAAGCTGTTGTAACAGGCCTGAAGGAGGAAAAGGGGATGAAGCACTCGGGAAAATCATCCTCCTCTGTTCCCCTCACTGGCTGTGTATGATTATTGATGAATTTCCAGAGGTAGCACCTGAGCACAGGACAGGAAAACAAAACTGAATATACATCCAAAATGACTTTCATTGCCCCTGATATTATCACATCATAAACAGATATCACACAGTACATCAACAAAGCACCTCTGATCCCTCTCCCTGCTCTCAAAAAGAACAGTGGGAAGAGCACAAGGGAGAATAAATACAAGGTTAAGTACCATACCCACATGAATAGACCAAGCAACATTGTGACCAAGAGGTTCCATACCCATTACACAAATGCTTACGCTAAAATTGTTTCCAACTCCCCCCGACCAGATCTTTTGTTACCTCAACATTGTGTGGCCCCATATGGGCTTTCAATTAAATGTCCAGTTTAAGCCCAGCTGGAAGTTAAACCCCACACAGCATCTCCCCTTCCCCCACCACCTCCAATGAGAGAGAGAGAGACAGAGAGACAAAAGGCAGAGGTTACAGGTTTAAATAACAAGCAACAAAATGGTGATGGAACCTCCATGCACCATCTTTTTCTTCCAACCAAAGACACATACCCTTCTTTTTGGAGGGGAGAACCCCTTAATTCCCAACCCCCTCCCCCCAAGCAATGATGTGCACCAAGCCTGTCAGAATTCAAAGAGCATTTGGACAATGCTCTTATTCAAATGGTTCAGTTTTAAGTAGTCCTGCAAGGAGGAGGGTGTTGGACTCAAAGATCATTCCAGTCTGAAATATTCTATGAATTCATGATTCTGTGATTTGCAACTAATCTATCATAGGCAAACTTTGAAAGAAGGTCTGGTTTGCACTTTTTTTTTCTTTTTTTCTTTTTTTTTTTTTTGTCAGAGTTGTTTGCATTGCTTTGATTGAGGGAATGACACAGATCTCTTCATGTCAGTTACATGCCCAACTTCCCCTCATCCCCTTCATCCAGAAAAATGACACCGTTTAAAAAACAAGTATTCATATGTAAAGTTGCATGTCACTAGAAAACTCTTATCAGACAAAAAAGATCTCAGTCACATGCTATGGTTCTTGGAGTGTCCTGCACAGGGCCAAGAGTTGAACTATTCCTTATTCCTTCCAAGATATTTTATGCTTCTATGATTCTATAATAATGCCTAATATAAAACTGAAAGGCATGCCGATGAAAGAAATTCCTTCTGAGATGAAAGCTGATGGCAATTGCTTTGAGAAATTAAAATGAGGTAATACAATTTTAAAAATTTATATATATAAATTTTGCTGCAACAAGTTACTTGAGCCCCAAGATGAGACTAGGAAAAAAACTGAAAAAGAGAACAAATGTGGGAAATCTAAATTATTAATTTTGTTAAACTTCCTCTTCTGAAAGTTAATATTCTTTTTCTGCCTGATAAAATATGTCCAGTTCTGTACCATAGCACAACAATAGTGTCACCTGGTGGTTAAATTTACTAGTAGTGGTCAATCAAATCCATATAGAAAAAGGCTATTTAACACTGCAAAATCTCTGATCTAAACAGCTGAGTGAATTATTTAAATTCCTGAGCAATTTAATGCTAATAACTGAGCTGTGATGTCATTAATTATAGTAAGTAGCTCTAGTATCATGGCAGTGGGTCAGGAAGCCAGTAACTAAGTACATTGTTAAGGAACGTAGATTGTTTGCCTTACATGATTCTTCCAATGATTGATTCTATTGCTTTTGCTTTGAACTAATCCTTCAATTGAACTAAATAAGGTATTTCAGAGGTAAGGAAATACAGAGGGTAAGAAAACATAGATACACAGAGCATAGATATACAGAGCATTTTTTAGTCTAAATATGGCAGATTTTGATTTCCAATAGCTAAACAAACTAAGGATAAAGAAGAAGTAGAAATCAAATATCAAGGTTTTAGTTGGTACTAAACCATACTATGCACACATGTTGCTTTCTTAGTTATAGAAAACAAACTCAATGAAAGATAACTTCATTTGGGAACATATTTAGATGTGATAACCTTCAATCCTTAAATAACATAAATAAACATAAATCCTTTCATAACATGATGTTGATCCTTAAATTTCAGCATTCTCCACAGATGAGTTTTGTCATTGCAGCAGAAGTATAATGTTTAAGTGTAATGTTTACTATAGCTTTCAACTGCTTCATTTTTATAAAATCCATTTCTTAGTTGTATAAAAAAGTAGAATCATGAATTAGATTTCATAACCTCTGGAAAAACTGATACATTCACAGCCTTTTCCATGACAAGGAAAGGACTGGTTTCACTCATTTATCCATTAGTATGCTTTCTCTCTTGCTTCTTATCCTTCCTTCGAGAATAATATGATTTACTTGATGATTATACTGTTTATGACTCCACTCTCTTCACTTTTCGGAAATAAAGTCATGTACATCTAAAGAGTTCTCCAATAATGGAAAATCCTGAAGTACTGATGGCATAAAATAATCTGCTACTTAAAAACAAGAACTAAGAAGGCTGTGAATAATTAATTCCAATAATTTCTTCCTTGATATGGCATTTCTCCTAATGTCAGGAAAATGCCACTTGATTCTGCCATAGAGGAACTTCAGTCTTCTCAACATCAGTCAGAAACATAAGATGGGCTACAATTTGAGCTGATCAACCATCAACATGGGCCTCTTGTTATGAAGACCACATTAGATCTTTAAAATCCATTCATTTACCACACAACTGCAGTTTTCTCTTGCTGGAAACAATTTTTAGGCAGTGGCTCTGTGAACTCAGAGTGCACTTTGATGTCTGACTAATTCCAAGTTGGTGCAAATAGGAGAGAAAATGCATCAGTAGGAAAACTGATGTTTTGGGGTTTCCATGTTAAAAAAGCAGATCAGATGCTGTGGACACACAGGTTCCTCTAACTTCTTCAATATCTCAGACACCTCTATCCGAGATAGATTCAATAATTTTTATGGCTTGATTCTCTAAAATTAGGAAATTTTACACATGCTGCAGAATGGCTATTCTGAGGTCTTTGTGTTCAAAGTTCTTTGAGGCTATATTTTACTATTTTAGTGCTGCTCTTCTGTCCTGCAATACAGCTTCAGAACAGACTAGGAGACGTTTGTTACCCTTCTCCTTGGATCATCAGCTACATAAGAACTTAAGTACCTGGAGAGAAGTATGAACTGTGAAGAAGATAAACACTCATATGTTACTCAGACATAAGCTGTAGCCAACAAGGAAATTTCAATTACATGTTATTCATTTGCTTGTGCTCTCTATAATATATGCAATCAAGAGAGTAGAAGTTCTCTTCATGGAAATTACTCCTCTGTGGGCTGTGATTTTTTATAGACAAAAGGCTGGCCAAACAGCTTGTCATGGTTTAATAAAGTCTGGTTTTCAGTTGCAGGGGTGCGGGGGAGGTGCTTCCCTGGGAGGACCTGGTAGAGACAATCAGCTGCCTAGTTTTGAAAAGTTGGCTAGGCTTGAAGATTGACACCTGGTTAAGCTACTTAAAAGAGTTGAATGTGCCTCTGTGAAGACACTTGCAAAAATGAACAAAGCCCAGAAAAGCGCTCTTGGCTTCCAGCTTTTGGTCAGGTAACTGGCTGGGCTTGGCCAGTCCTGTGTGGCCCCCACAGCCAGGCCAGGCCACCCTAGGCTCTGCTGTGGTGCTGGGCCCTTTGCTGGGAAACCTGCCAGACCCTGTCCTGGTGGGGTGGCTGGGGTCCCTTCCTGGCAGGGCCAGACCCCTTCCCAGAGGAGCCCCCCACAGCCCTTTTTCTGGTGGCGCTGGCAGGCCATGCCAGCTGAGGGCTATATCAGCACTGGGAGCAGCCATGTGGCTGAGACCAGAGCCAGGAGTGACCTCGCAGTCGGTGCTGGAGACAGCCCTGAAGCCAGGAGCGGCTGGGGCTGGGAGTAGACGCCACAATCTCAGATTCCAGCCACGAGGCTAGGACTGCATGGCCAGAATCAGCACAATCAAGACAGCAGTGCACAGCTGTAGCTCTTTCAGCATGGTTTGCAATGAACTTTGTTTAGTCACCTTTAGCCAGCCATGCTACAGACAGAAGGACAAAAATGACATCAGCAGTTTCTCTTGTTTTCAGTGCGTTTCATGAAGAAAAGCACTGAGTAAAGCAAGTGGACAGCACGGCTCATACTGTGTCAACAGAGACCATATGACCATCAGCGAGAGGCACAGCAAGCGATCTCTCCATTGCAGAGCCTGCATGAGATCAACCTTTCAGTGTTGCAGAACTCTATAAAAACTGTTTAAATTGATAAAGCTTGAAAACAACGGAACCTATGAACATCAATTCTCTCCCAAATCAGGAAAAGGAAAGGGTGAAGACACATAGAGAAAACAACATAGGACACTGAGGTCAATAAAGAAGGAGTCTAATTCTAGATGGGAGGGGACTGAGAAGATGGCTTAGCTTTGAGCTGAAATAGTTTTGTGAGGCTATGGTGAAGATATATTTTTGATTTATCAGATTTCATTTTTTTCCCTGTAATTCATGAATTGCATGGGGGAATGCAGCATTCATCCACAGCCCATGAGAACAGGGCATGTGGATGCTGAAAATCTGTAATCCAATGAGAAGCTTGAACAGAGAGAGATGAGACAGATGAGAAACTTTGCTCCAGAGACAGAAGAAAAAAGCCTCTATTCACAAAAATAAAAGGAGAGGACTTCTGGTTTTATGCTTGTAGAGGGTGGTTCCCTTGGGGAAGAAGAGAATCATGGAAAAATGTCTTGGGAAACTCCATTCAAAATGCCATAAGCAAGAAGCTTATTCACATGTTCAAGTATGCCAGTGTTATTAGAAGGTTCCTCGTTCTCTGTGTTGTCATTGGTTAATTTTTGGTGCAAGAATTTTAATATTCTTAATAGTCCTCCCCCATTGGACCCTTCCCTCAGACCCCACCTTAACTCCCCAGCCACACCGGGCTGTATAAGTACCTCTGTCTGACCCTCGACCCCGCCTTTTGCCTTTTACTTTTGGCGCCTTATTACTGCCTTGGTCCAGTTTGTTCCCATACAGTGGACACCTTATTGTTTGTTGTTTTCGTGTTATTAAAATTGCTTTTTGGACAACTGGATCAAAGCTGCCTCTCTCTCCTTTAAGTCCTCATGGGGCTGAGTCCTAAGGAAACTCAAAGCAGTCTGATCATCTGGGCTTGGACCCCTAGGGAGTTTCATATGCTAAAACAGCTAATCCTGAAAATAATGCTCCATAAATTGACATGGCCCATGAAAGCAGCTTTGGGAAAACTGCAAGACATGGGAGGGACTTTCACACTGGGAAGAGATTTTCCTTTCCCAAGTGGCTGATTTGCTGTGACACTGAAGCCACAGGAGAATTGTTTCTTGTGGAAAATGTCCATGGCATTGCAAGAGAGACTCCTCTCCCTAAGTGGACTGAAGAAATATTATTTTAGAGGTGGTAAACTGACGGTGGTAAACCTGGACCCGGAAGTTCCAGGTTTTGTCTCTTTATGTTGTCAGTGGGAAGAAAAGAGGGTATGGGGAGAGAAGTGTTCTGAAAGTTTATTCTGATTTATTTCTTATAATTTTTCTTTTAATTCTGTTAACGAAGTTGTCTTTATACTTTATATATGTCTTTATACAACTTAACAAAGTTGTCTTTATAAGTTTTGAGCCTGTTTGGTCCTTCTCCTCGTGGTCCATGTCTCACAGAGGAAAAGAGTAAATAATTTCTAGCGGATGCACGGGCATTTGGCCAGCATTTGACCCACTACACAGCCTTATTCCCTTAGATTATTACAGTACAGATAGTAAGGCTTTATTAATTAAAAAAACAACAAGAATTTCCTACAGCCTCATCATTTTGATTCTTTTTCATCATCTGTGAGACTCAAGTTTAGGTTCTGCCTCTGGCTTCCCATTACTGTCCACTGTTTTTTTTAATACCTTCTTTTTGATTTGATTTTACCATGCTGGAATGTAGCAGAAGAAGGAAAGAAAATTCAGCTTCTTAGCTACTTTCAGCCACTGAAATCAGGCAGGTCTTTGAGATACAAAGGTCAGTAAGAATCAGTGTCTTTATCTAAACAGAAATTTAAATACCATTTTGAAGTTAGACTATGAGGTATATTTATACCACTTTTTTTTTTAACTTTTCAAAAAGACAAGCGTAAAGAAAGAAAGGAAATACTATTAAAAGATATTTTGAAAATGAAAGGAAACATAAGGCCTCTTTTATTTTATTTAGTTATTCAGTTACCATTACTGGAAACATTTTGAGCTTAGAGGAACTCATCCATGCAACAGAAGAGCAGACCAGAGGAAAAAAAAAAAACTCTGTTTGTTTTGGCTTAGCAGAAGTCATAAACTTGTTTTGGCTTAGCAGAAGTCAGGACTTCAATATACAGAACCTTGTTAATTGAGTTCTTTTTTCCTATTGTGTGGAAACATCAGGGCTTCATCTAGTGTTTATAGAGAAAATTACAGTTAAGAAGAATAAAACCTAAGTCAAACCAAGATACATAGCAATAATTTTAGTCCAGACAATTTCCTTTTAACTATTGTCAGGAACAATGTCCCATACTTTATACGAAGTTCAGGCTGCTGGTCACATAGATGATTCACAATATTACCCATCCTACAAAATATACTGAGAGAATCCCTTACTCTGTAGATCATTGCACCTGGTCCAAACTGTGGAAATTTGATAAAGTTTCCTTGATTTCTTTTAGTTGTTTTTAAATCAGTCTACATATAAACATATACATCACTTAATGTATAAACATGTTCAAATGCATACAAAACTTTCATTTGGTTTTAATTCTCCCCTTCAACACAGCTATGGCTCATAATTAAGTGACTTGGGATGTTAGTTGGTCAATGATTTCAGAGTACATTATACCCTCTACATAAAGAGCAGTAGGGATGTTGTTTTCTATCTAATTGTTTCAAAAGAGCTGAGGCAGTTTAAGAATAGGATGCCAATCTGCTCCTGATTATGCTGACATCTAAGGCCAATGAAGAAGCAAAGGAGAACATTTTCATCAACTGTACTGGACTACTCCTTAGATGGTACAAAATGTACTCAGTACTGTTTCTAAAGGCAAAATCTGAACTGCGGCAAACAGTAGATGATTCTTATACCTTCCTACCATTTGCTGACTATTAGAGGACCCTAAGATCCTTAATTCATATTCAAAGCAGACCCAGGAGGTTATTTTCTAAATGGAACAGGTCAAGATACAAAAGAAGAAAGATGACTTATTGATGTCATGACATGAATCAGAGGCCTCTGAATATCAAAAGTAAGTATAGTATGGAAATAGGAAGCCATGATTAATAGGGACTTTTAAGAAGTTACATTTTCAGGTATCCTCAGTTTTAGAATAATTTCTTCCTAGCAAATATGAAATGATACTAGAGTTCTCAGTATACCCAAAAAAACTTCTCAAGATGGTATTATTACAATTGTATGCTTCTATTCCACCAGTACACATTTTCATTTTAATTTATTTTCTACCCTTGTTTAAATTTTAGAACTAGCAAGGACTGTCTCTCCCTTTAGCAGCATCCACTGAAAGGAATATATTTTTAAGTACGTTGAGTGTGGTTTCCATTAGCCTTGAAAATTTTTTCAGGAGCAAGCCTATTGCTGACATAGATGATTAGTTTATATTGTTGCACTGTCCCTGGAAAATATGGAAGGGGCACTGTGTTCTGATATGTCCTAGTCCCCAAAATGAGAAAAAACTGTAACAAAGTATGTATCTGCCACATTGTTTTCTCTCAAAGTAACCACGCTGCAGTAGAGGAACCACTTACCTGGACTCTTTACATATCTACTACCCAAAGCAAATATGATCACAGACACTGATTTTACACATTGGACATAGTCATACTCCTTTGAGCAAGTGTAAGCCGGTATGTTCCAGATTTTCAGTATTTTGCACTGAGGGCTAGTATGCATCTGCAAAACCAAAAACTAGATGAATCTTTAAATTCAAAGAGTGACGAATTTGCTGCTATTTTCAAAAGGGATCTTTCATAGAGTTCTGACCTCATTGTCATTTTTCACTTGCCTTCCCTTTCCACGGTCTTCTGAAACCAAAACCCAGGCAGTGACAAGGCATTTAGGAACAAAGTGCTGCTTTCCTTGGTTCTAAAACAGTTTACATAAGACATCATGAATCACACTTCAGTAGCCTATTTCTTTCATCTACTAGCTGATACACAGCCCACCAACTCAGTGTGAAGAGATTAGGCTTCATTATTCTCCCTCTGTCATGCTCAGTGTCTGCACAGAAAAGAAACACTGAGATTGGTTAACATACAAAAGAGATTAAGCTAGATGGTTTCTTTCAGTAAATCACACATCATCTATTGACAGTTCACTTAATGAGGTTTACCGATGACTCATGTTTGGACAGACAAGGAAAAAGATATTTTCTGGCTACTACATGCCAGCCTCTCCTAGAAATGTTACTTTATAGTATATTAAATTCCAACATCAAAGCAAATTTAACATAAATAATTCCAGTAAAATTCCCCAAACACTAAGATTTCAGACATAAACCTGACCAGAAATCCAGGCTGATTATCAGAATTATAGTTCAGTGAAGCTTAATTCAACAGATTGCTCATTAGCAAAGCAGCAATAACCATTGACACTAGCTGTAAAGCACTGAACTTCATACTCTTTTTCTCTTTAGCAAGCAGTCAGTTTATCCATGAGTTATCAACCAACTATTTTGAAGCATCTATTCATTAGCAGCAGAAAAAAGAACACCATTTGACTTATTAGAAGCTATGCCTGTAATTTTCAAAACTCAGAGCCTAGAGTAGGTTCTAAAGATCTTTAGACTTTCTGGGTTTATTGGGAAAAAAGGCCCAAGCACAGCCAAACTGCAAAACCACTTAGAATCCAGTACGAGTTCTTTAAACACATTTGCTTGTTATTTGCTCTGCCGTATTTCTGAAGCAGCAACAGAGTTAATGAAAACACTATATACTATATAATGAAATATTATAATAATATATAATGAAATATATATTATATTTAATAATATATAATGAAAAGACTATAGAAGAAAGCTGAAGTTACAAATCCAAAGTGCAGATATTCATAGTTCTTTCTTTTATTCTGACATCTGGTAATAAATTAAAACAGACTCTTTTTTTAGAAATGACATTGTAAACTATTCACAGTATAAATTCTACAAACAATGGTACTAATTTTATATGTTACAGTGGGAAGTCCCCATTGACTGGAGATTACCTAGTGTGATGCCTATCTAGGTCAGAAGGATGATCTGGGGAACTGCATGCCTGCCAGCCTGACCTTAGTGCCAGGGAAGGTTACGGACCAGCTCATCTAGAATACCATCCCATTACATTGTCTTGGGTTATGGAACCAAAAAAAAAATGTGTATTCTATTTCATCTGTTGAAAGCAGTTGGGGAAATGTATTTTTCTTTTTTCCTTTGTCTCTTGTAACTACGGGGGGAGGGGGGTGGAT
>VZUI01032832.1:0-12073 GCA_013401135.1 Cettia cetti
AGTCTGAGTCTTTGGAAGACAGATTTACAACGTCCCCCCAGACTGCATGGAGTCCCATAGATAAACTGTATATTTAAAGGGGGTCTTGAAACCAAAATGAATATTTGAATCATGCATAAGCTTATTTAAATACTGTAATACAGGAGTCCTTAAAACAAAGGATCTGAAGAGGGACGGTGTGCTGATCTTGTTGGTATCAGCACCTCGGCCGAAAAGCTTTGTTTCTTTGTCTCCCAACTGTCTATTTTATTTTATTTTTATTAAACTTATAACTTTTACATAAAAGTGAACCGTGTTTTTCACAGTCTTCCAGGAAAAAAATCGTGTTTGTCCTTAAGTGCAACATATTTTGTTACTCTCCTGGGCACTCTCCTTGAAATTCCTAGGAAGACATCCCAAGGGTTTTTAGCAGCACCAAACCAGCCGAGCTCTAGTTCCTAAGTAGCATTTTAGCAATGTGAGCATTGAAATGAGCTTTGCAGATAGCATCTCTGGGGTTACAGCAGGTAACTGTGCTGCTCTGGGCATTGGGGTAAATGCAGGGAATCTGCTGGGGGGAAATCCCTAAAATTCCTCTGCTCCTGTGGGTTTCACTCATGGCCTTGTATTTGCCACCTTCAGATCAAAATTCATTTTCAAGCTGAAAGGAGATTTTTGTGGAGTTGAAGGCAAGTTTAAGTGGTCTGAGCAAGGAATTGAGCGTTGTTACAAATGCAATCTTGCTGCTGCTGCTTGGAATTTGATGGGTTGGGTGATTATGGGGTGTGCAGAGCTGCCAGAAAATACCTGCTCCTGGGGAGGCCCTTCCTGCTGGTGGGTCTGGACCAGTTTTTCACTCATTGCAAAATAATGTTTTGGGAAAAGGTCATGAACTGACCTAGTTTGGGCAGGTGGAATAGGACATGGCTGGGGAGGAGGGGTTTTCCCCAGAGAAAGGCTCTGGAAGCAGGGGGAATTAATGGAGCCAGTTTGGGGGGAGCTGTCAGAGGCTGGGGCTGGAACAGCTCAGTGTAAAACAGCTCTGTAAAGCAGGGTGTGATGCTAAAGGAATTCCTGACAAGGTGTGAAGGCCCCAGAGTGGCAAAATAATCCCATTTTTTCCATGGAATACTGTCTCTCTCCTCACGGCTTGCTGCTGCTGGTGTGAGTTTGCTTTGCTGCACCCTCAGAGAAGGGGCTGCCCTCAGCAGTGCCATGCCAGTGACCTCTTGAATTGCGGGAATAAATCCAGGCTGTGAGCTGGGTGTGACTTTTCAGCATCCCTGTGACCTGTTCTGTTTCCAGAGGCTCTTGACACCTCAGTGAGAACAGCTGTCTGCAAATGTTTGCGTGAGAATGTGAACTTCTGTGGTTTTCCTTCCTCTCCTGGCACAGACAAACACAGCTCAGGAGTGCCCTGGTGTCTGCCAAAGAGATTTCTTGCACTGGAGGTGCTGCATCAGAAAAAAAAAAAAAAAAAAAAATTTTTGAATGTATAATTTGGCTGCAGTTTTTATTTGAAAAGGTGAACTCCTCCCTGCAAGTTGATGACACTGAGGACAATCTCACTTTATAGAACACAAAGTCTCAGCATCACAAACTCTCTCAGTTCTTCATCTCTTGAATCATATTCTGCTGTCAAAGATGCAATCCAGGGCATTCCCAGTTTTTGGTCATGTTCAGTGTCCCTCAGGAGGGCTGCCAGGCTGATTCCCAGTTTTTGGTCATGTTCAGTGTCCCTCAGGAGGGCTGCCAGGCAGATTCCCAGGGAAGGGAACGTGCTCTGCAGGTGCCACTGGAAATTCTCCACACCACGCTGAGATAGCACTCCTGGCTCTGCTGCTGCTGCTGCCAAAATCAGTTTGGGGTTTGAGCACAGGGGGAAATCCAGCCCTGCCACACACGGGAATTCAGCCCTCACACAGCTCTGAGAGAGGGCAGGAATTATTTTGCTGGAGCTTGACTCACTCCAGGATAAACAGCTCAACAACTCTGACTCACTCCACACCTCAGTGTTAGGAAGGAGAAGCCAAAATCCCACGGACTCCAGCCTGAAGCCCTGCACAATTCTCCACCCTACACAGAATTTTGCAGCTGCATTGCACAAAGTTTTGGCCTCCAATTCTCCCTTTTCCCTTTGCCCTCAGCCAGCTCCCCCTTTCCTCCTCCTCGCTCCTCACCAGCCTGCAGGAATTGTCAGGGACACCGAGGTGAAAGGGGAAAGTGCTGGGATGTTTTTGGAGCTGGGAGAGGGGGAGAGCTGGTTCAGACTGGAGGAAACCGTGCCAGGAAAATGTTGTTGAGCAGAAGGAGGTGAAGGAAAGCTGTGAGGCTCAGGGCAATCAGCAGGGACATCAGACCTGCCCAGTCTGGCTGAGGCTGGAGCAAGGAAGGGTCCTGTGCTCAGCAGAGATTTCTCAGTTTATGAGCTAGGGAATTAACTCTTGCTTTGCTTGGAGTGCAGTTGTAGCAGGAAAGAAACCCCACCCTGCTTGAAGGGTTCAAAATCTGCACTCCATTGCACATCTTAATAATAAATTATTGCTTTTACCTGGCTGAGAGCAATGTCTGCTCCTGCTGAGGCTGCAGAACTGACCGGAGAGGTTTCCAAGTGAGAGATGAGTGGAGGAATTGCATTTTCTATTTATTATTTATCACAGAAGTATTTCTCATGATTCATTTGTTCATACATGTTTTCCCACCCTTCAAATGATGATGATAATAATAATAGTAATAATAATGATAATAAAAATGTATCTAGGAATAAAAAACCCATCTAAGGTTGAATGTTCTGTGTGAGGCCGAGTGAAAAAGCCAAACATAAACCTGACCTGGAAAACAAATTCTCTTCCTTCGCAGCTATCATATAAGGAGCTTGCCAGCTCAGTTATCCAGATTTTGGGTTATAATATGTTTATTCTGCCCAGATTTGGAATTTAACTAAACCTCTCTAAGATTTTTGATCTGGGAACCACCAGGACGTGAAGATGCCACGGTGAGCATCTTTAACCTGCTCACAAACGGGAGGCAAAGCAGATTAAAGGGAATAAATGATGCAGCACTAAGTGTGAGAATTGATTTGTGAGGCTGCTGCTTAAAAACCCGTTCTGAGGCTGGGGGAAGGTGCCTTTGTGCCTTCCCTTTTCACCTGTATTTGAGTTCGCAGCTGGATTTTATCACCTTCTCTGCACTTCTGGTGATTAACCCGGACACTGCAGTGCTGCCTGAGTTTATGGGGTTAAAATTGGGTTTGGTTCCACATTCTCTTGCATCAGGTCCCACAACCTCCTGCCCTAATCAGGTGTCAACACTGGGCAGGGAGGTCCTGCTGCTGTTCCCTGTTTGTGCTGTCGTGCAATGCCCTGTCCTGTCCTGGGCAGCAATTCCCAGCCCTGCTGCTTCCAGCAACCCCATGGGCAAGTGCGAGGTTCATTCCTCCCGTGCCTCTGGCCTGCTTTGCTTTTGTAACTCTGGAAATTCCTTTCTGTCCATTCTCCTTTGGCAACTCCGGGAAATTCCTTTCTGTCCATTCTCCTTTGGTAACTCCGGGAAGTTCCTTTCTGTCCATTTTCCTTTGGTAACTCCGGGAAGTTCCTTTCTGTCCATTCTCCTTTTGTAACTCTGGAAAGTGCCTGAGATTTAGGAACAGCCAATCTGTCTTTAGGCGTTCACGGGCTCTGCCCTTGTTGAAAATGATGTCAATATTCTGATTTCTTTGCAAACCTCTGATCCGAGCTCTCTGCTCAGGCGTGGAGAGGGTAAAACAGATGGCAAAGAACATTTTGTCATCTCGGGGAGATATTGGTGTGATTGAGTCACAGGCAGCCGAGCTCTAGAGCTCTCAGGGAACATTCAGAGCTCTCAGGGAGCATTCAGAGCTCTCTCAGCCTTTGAAGAGAGCTGTGACAAAGAGACATTTAAAACACAAAGGAGCATTTGTTGTCAATCCCTGTTAAAAACAAAATTGACCCTACAGGTACAAACTATTCCAGAAGCGTTTGCTGGCTTTGAGGTGTTTGCTCCAGATAATCAGCTGCCTTTTATTACTATTTTTTTTTCTTGTTACTGATCTTCTAAGTGTCTTTTTCTGCCTAGAAAATGGGAAATATCTAGTTCTAGATATGGGAATGGGAGGCTGCAGTTCCTCCCCACAGCCCTGCACAGACTGGACATGGAGACACTCGTGTGGCAGTTCCCAGTTGCCATGACAGGAGACAGAATTCCTTTGCTCTTCTCTCAGGAACATATGTTGGTGTTTAAATGGATGGATCACTCCAGCTTTTAAGTCTTCCTCTCAATTTTTCCTTTCCCCCCATCCCCCTTCTGCTGCCGAGTATTTTTCCAGCTTGCATTGCTTTGTTTCTTCCTGTTTGTTAATTTGACTCTTCTTCAAGCCCAGAGCAGCCAAAGCTCCCTCTGATGCTGCATTTCCCAGGGACTGAACGGCTTGTGGTGTTTAAAAGAGTATTCCTGGAAATACAACGATGAAGCCAAATTATTTCCAGTGTTACAGCTGCCACGCCGTCCCTTGGCCTCGAAATCCTGGGAAATCCCCTTCCTGTGGCTCTGTGGTTTTGTCCTGCTGTGCTGGGAGAGCCTGAGGATAGAACCTCCTGATTACCTTGGGTTTTTTTTTAGTTTTGGCAGCCAAATCAGTTGGCTGTGGGTGCAGCCAGCAGTGCTGAGGTTTTATCCAGGTGACAACGGGAGAGCCAGGAAGAAAACCGGGAGCCAAAACCCTGCTGTCCTTCCCCAGGGATGTGTTTATGAGGTGATAACTGCCAGGAGATAGAGCACAACACGAGAAAGTTCTTTTTGTAAGAATTCTTTGTAGATTTGGTCTTCATCCAGCGGAAAAAACCCCCAGATTTTTACTCCAGAGATGATTTTGCAGAGCAGCCACGGTGCTTTTAATCTTGGATATTCCACACAACCTCTCCAGGGGTATCCACAAACCTCTCCAGGCAACTTTCCCACGAGTTGTTTCAAGACAATATTCTTTGTTTTGGAAATAAACTGAAAGCAGCCGCATTCTCTCCTGCCTCTGTGCAGCGAATTCTCCCCTCACACCGAATTTCACCAGAATCACCGGGTTGGAAGAGACCTCCAAGATCACCGAGTCCAGCCCAGCCCCAACACCTCAACTAAACCCTGGCACCACATCCAGGTTTTCCTTATCACATCCAGGGTTGGTGACTCCAGCACCTCCCCGGGCAGACCATTCCATACTTTATTATTCTTTCCAGGAAAAACTTTTCTCTAATATCCAACCTCTATTTCCTCTTTTCCTTTCCTCTTCCCGCCTCTGTTGGAAGAGGAATTTTGGCCAAGGCACAGGTGCTGCAGAGCAGGCTCCTCTGCTATCTCTGCTATCATTTAAACAGAGATAAACCCAATCATTTAAGCAGAGATAAAACCGATCAGCGCTGGCTGCTGGCGAGTGCCAAGGTGTGAACTGAGTCAGGCTGGCCCCGCTGCTGGGCAGAGATAACAGCACATTTATCAGGAATTTGAGCACAGATACGCCCCGTTGTTTTCCAGGCTCGTTTTCTTCCTCCTTCCTTGGCAGCTCCTCTTCCTCGTGTCTCTCCGGGAAAAGCGCTGATACCCGGGATGGGGTTGGTACTCGGGTAATTAATGCTCTGAGGTGCATTAATTGGGTTGATGAATACCTGCCTGGGGTTTTAGGGAAAGAAGGTCACAAAATGCAAATTGTCGCCCAGCAGGGAAGGGCGTGGACTTTTGGGAACAGCTTTAGATTGGGAAACATCCCTCTCCTTCCCCTCCCTTAGCGCCTCCCGTGGTTTCTCTCTCCTGGATGATTTCTCTTTGCTGCAACAGGAGTTCTCCTTCTGCTCCGTTTCCTTTGTAAAACTCGTCTAAACTTGTATTTAAAAGTGAAATATCAACTCAATCAAGTGAAATACCGACCAATATCAACACCAATATCAAATGATTTTTTTTTTTTTTGCTTTAAAATTGGGAAATCATTTGTCTAAACAAGAAGTGGAACCTATTGGGACCTATATCAATACCAATATCAAAATAATTTTTTTTTTGCTTTAAAATTGGGAAATCATTTATCCAAACAAGAAGTGGGACCTATTGGGTTCTTGCTAAAGTGACCATATTATTCTGGTTTAGAAAAGAAGTTTACTTGTACCAACTAATCCTAGAATTAATGACTCTAATATCTACTTTGCCCTGGGGATTGTCACCTTTGGGAAGTGAGGACAGAGTTTGGGATCTCCAAGTGTTCAAATCTGCTGGTTGTGGCTTGATTTTCAAGACAGCTTGAGCAGAATGGGTCAAGTGTTTGGTCTGTTAATGGGGGTAAAAAAAAGCAGGGCTGCACTTCTTTCCTCTGCGGGTGTTCCACTCAGTTTCTCTCAGTTTTTATATTAAAAAAAAAAAAAAAAAAAAAAAAAAAAAAAAAAAAAAAGTCAGAAAACAGTTTTCTGGAAAAAACCCTGTTTTATTATCAAATTATTCCTATACAGCACAATTACCTGTGGCAAGGTAAAACAGATCTAGGTATGCACTCACTTGGAATTCAGTTCTACAGGCACAAAAATCAGCAAACAACACATTCAGTGCAAATTAATGCCTTGGATTGTGTGGAATTCCTGCCTTTGGATTGTTTTCTTCTCAGAGTGCTCTCCAACTCCATCTTGGAACGAGGGAAAATCGCAGTAGTTACAAAAATAGGTAGTATTTCAATTTCTAGGCTTTACAGTACAGTGGGAGGTAATTTCTCAGCCTCTATAGTCCTTATTTCTTCATTGAATTCATGAAATCTCTTCACCCCAGCACAGGGTGGATCCACGCTTGATATTGCACAGACAGGACTTGAAAGCAGCAGAGGCTGGGCCAGGTGGGGAAGGAGCTCTCCTGTGCTCAGGACTGCTCAGTAATACATGTTCTTGTCCCACCAACCTGCAGGAGAATAATAATTAAAAAGAAAAATTGGTTATTTTTGCTCGAAAAGGGGAAGTGATCACTGGGGAAAAATGGTTCGTTTTTCAGCAGCCACCTGAGAGTGGCAGCCGAGGAGGGGATGGGAGTGAAAGGGTAGGAAAAGACACACAGAATTAAAATATTACATTAAAATTCAATTAGCACAGTGAATTTACTCACTTCCTGGGTATCTCCTGATGAGCAGCTTTCGGATTTCATCATAGACCCAAATCAGGATGGCAAAAGGCACAGCCACAAACCAGTACTGGAACCTGGCAGTGGGGGCAGAAGGACTCATTCAGAAACATCTGGAAACAACCCAGCTGCAGTTCTGGGGTGTCTGGCTGTGCTATTTCGTGTCACTAAAACAAATCTGCCCCCTTGGGCCTCTTCTCTGTTTCTTAATTAATCTCTCAAATGGGTGGTGTGCGTGTAAAGCCTCCCAGTCTTAAGCATTTACTGGATTAATTAATTCCAGGTCCTATTCAGAGGGAAATTGCTGGTGTTATCACAGCAATAAATCACCTGACTGCTCTATTTAAAATAAAAGTTAAATGCTGTCTGTGCTCAACAGAGCATTGGAGATGCTGGAGGAAATATTGAGATGTTGGTTTTGCACAAGTGGGTTGTTGGATCCTCAGCAGGGAATCTGGTAGGGTAATGTGGAAATTATGGCAATAATGGCCTTTTTGGCCAAGAAATAGTGATGAATATAATCTTAAAAAAATAAATTATCCTGCAGTGGTGCTGCACGGGCTCCTGCTCCTGTTTTTTGTCCACAGGGGAAGATCAGTGGCACCAGAACTCACCTGAGTGGGGTGAAGTTCAGGGCTGTAACGTGGCCAAGGCCGTAGGTGAGAATCAAAGCAATTCCTATCTGGGAGAATATCCCCACCCAGATGACTTTGTTCCTGCAGGAGAAGCAGAGAGGAAGAGTCAACCCCTGAGAGCTAACCCTGAGTTAAACCCCTCTGTGCCTTCTGGAACCTTCTGGATTCCCTGCAATCCCTGCCCCAGGTGAGCTCTGCACGCACAGGGGGTGGGCTGGGCAGCTCTGCCTCGTATCCCAGCTTCTCCTGCCTCTCCTGGCAGCATTCCCAGCCCAAATCCAGCTGTGGGAGACACCCAGCAGCAGTTCCTCAAGGCTCCTGTTGCACTCAGGGTGACTCAGGTGTTACTGCAAGGAGGAAGCACACATAGGTGTAGGCCCTGTACCCGCAGATAAAGGATGGAAAACAAATTGCTCTGCTATCAGAGAGCCCGGGAGTGAATGGCAGCTCTGCTGCTGGCCTCTGGCCCAGCTGATATTTGGAGTTCTCCTGGGGCTGGAGGGTGCAGGGTGGTTTGCAGAGGGCGGCCAGCACTGGCTGGGGGAGCTTGGCCAGCTGGTATCTCCCTTCTCACAGCCTCCAGTTATCTCAGAGACGTTCAGACTTGTTATCTCTTGATAAGGAGTTCAGAAAGTAATCTGGAGAGAAACTCCCCATTTTTTTTTTTTCTTTCTTTCTTTCTATTAAACATTTTAATGAATGGAGAGCTGGTTTTAAGCTGGTGCATTTTCAGAATTACCAACACAATGTCTTTAAAGAAAATCCCTATCCTGAAGTAGAAAAGGGGAGGTATAATAAAATATTTGCCTGAGATTTGTGATTGTTTAAGGCCAGACTTAATCTTTGTGCAAAGGCTGAAAGTGAGAGGGCCAAATCGCTGAGCTGAGCAGAGCAGGAGGCTAACTTGAACTGCAGGTTTAGATTAGATAGGAAAAAATTCCTCCCTCTGAGGGAAAGTCTTCCCAAGTGAGGCCCTGGCCCAGGGTGCTCAGAGCAGCTGTGGCTGCCCCTGGATCCCTGGCAGTGCCCAAGGCCAGGCTGGAGCAGCCTGGGACAGTGGAAGCTGTCCCTGCCCAGAGCAGGGGTGGGATGAGATGAGCTTTAAGGTCCTTCCCAACCCAAACCATTCTGGGTTTGTGCGTCTGCAAACCTCACCTGAAGAGGCCCTGGCGGAAAATGGAATTCCTGCGAGTTTTCCTGATGATCAGATCAGCCACCTGCTGGATGGTGATGCTGACAAAGAAGGCTGTGTAGCCAGTCCACTGCAGGTACGTGCGCTGGTATTTGGTCTGCAGAGCCAGGAAACACCAGAAGATTTCAATCAGCCCCTCCCATCTCCCACAGACATTGCAGACCTCGATGGGAGGCTTCATTTCAGTTCCCAAGGTGTGAAGGCACAGTCACTCCAGATTTAGGCACAGAGTGATCAGATTTGGGCCCGGTTTTATTCCGTGGCTGTCACGAGGCTGCAGCAGGGCTGGGGCTGAGGGGTGTTTGTATGGATTTAGCAAAGCCTGCCGTGCCTTGTGATTCTGCAGGATGAGGGAGGGCAGTGAGGATGAGAGGGGGAGGCTGCAAAGGACTTGGCAGAGGGGTGATCATCAGGAGGGGGATGATGGATTTTGAGGGGTTTAAACATCAAGACCGGAGAGGAAAGTTTATCTGCAGAGGCTGTGAGGCAGAAAGTGGCAAAGTGTGGAAGAATGAATGGAAGAGCAGAGGCTGAAAGAATGAAAAAATGGAAGAATGAAAGAATGGAAGAATGGAAGAATGGAAGAATGAAAGAATGGAAGAATGGAAGAATGAAAGAATGAAAGAATGGAAGAATGAAAGAAAGAAAGAATGGAAGAATGGAAGAATGAAAGAATGGAAGAATGAAGAATGATAGAATGATAGAATGGAATAATGGAAGAATGGAAGAATGAAAGAATAGAAGAATGAAAGAATGGAAGAATGGAAGAATGGAAGAATGGAAGAATGGAAGAATGGAAGAATGAAAGAATGAAAGAGCTGTGTTGCAGGAAGCCCTAAAGGGTCTCTCCTGAAGGAACATCAGACAAAAATTAATTCTATTTGCATTTAAACCCCATTTGCACTCCCTGTCCTTTCATTTTGGGGGATTTTTTTGAGCAGGCAGGTGGGCAAGGGGCAGGGCAGGGAATTTTCAGGGCTGCTTTACCCATTGCTGCCCATAGGAATCCTCGAAGTCGTTGATGGCGTTGCTCTCCCAGTCCACTCTCACTCCCAGCAGCGTGGAGGGGAGGAACCCTTGCTCAGCATAGACGGTGAAATAGGTGACAAAGGCCCCCACGGACTGCATGATTCCTGCAGGGACAAAGAGGCAGGAATGAGGAAAAAACAAAATTAAGGAGCATGGGGGGATGTGATGGATGTGTGAAACGTGCTAAAGAGAGTTCTTGGTGCTGTGAATTCCTTGCCCTCTGTAAATAAAACCTCATTTTATTGCTGAATAATGAGCAACAAGAGGAGACTGGTGGGTTTGCAGAGGAAGGGGCTGAATTTCAGCTCCTAATTTTGGGATTTTGTTGGCTTTGTTTGTTTTTGTTTTAGGGTTTTTTTGTTTGTCTTGGGGTTTTTTTTGCTTTGGGGTGGGTTTTTTGTTTTTTTGGGTTGTTTTTTTTTTTTTTTTGCTTGTTTTGGGGTTTTGTTTGTTTTGGGGCGGGTTTTTTTGTTTGTTTTGTGGGGTTTTTTTGTGGGGCTTTTTTTCTTTCTTCTTTCTTTTGAGGGGGTTGTGGGTTTTTTGAGTCTGTCTTGCTCTGCTGACACCAGGGAATGTTTGGGAGGCCAACCTACCAATCTGCAGGTAGGAGTACACAGCCAGCTGCTCGTTCACCAGCCGGTCCTTCCTCTTGTTCCGCGGTCTCCTGTTCATGATGTCACTCTCAGCTTTCTCGTAAGCCAATGCCACCGAGGGGATCTGCAAGAGACACGAACCCTCAGGGGCTCTGGGGCGGCGTTTGCCTGATTCTCAGAGTTTTAGCAGCAATTTGCAGTGCCCAAGTGGTTCTGCTGGATGTTGGAGGAAAGAGAGGAGGATCTGTGTGGATTTCGTTAATGTGTGAAGGGCTGGGGGAAATCTGAAACTCTCATGGATCTGGTGAGCAGTAGGAAAGGCTAGAGGAGATTAACAATAATTTAACATTAATTAAAAATTCAAGGGTGTTTCAGTCCCTTGGGCTTGGCTGGATGGAATGTCAGATGTAACTGCAGAAATCCCTCTGTCCTCTTGATTAAAACACCCTGATAATTGCTCGCTGCTGATTTTAGCCTGGCTCAGATGAGCCTTTGCTTTCTGCTCCCCTCCTGCAGGTTGTTTCTACTCTTCTTTCTCTCCACCTGGCTGCTTTTAACCCCTTTTTTCCCCTGCCTTTCTCAGCTGTGGGGTAAAGCCAGCAAATGCCCTGTCCTGGCTGTGCCTTGGTGGGATATTCCTGTCCAGGCCCTGCCCCTTGGTGGGATATTCCAGCAGGAAATGACTCTGCAGCCCCCAACTCACGATGTCCGTGCCCAGGTCGATGAAGAGGATGGTGATGGTGCCAATGGGCATTGGGATGCTGGCAATGATGTAGATGAGGAAGGGGCAGAGCTCAGCGATGTTCTTGGTCAGGGTGTAGGCAATGGTTTTCTTCAGGTTGTCAAAGATCAGGCGGCCTGGGGGAGGAGAAAATACTTCTGGCAAAGCAAATTTTTGTCCAGGTTTTCCAGGAAAAAAATCCTCAAATTTAACTAAATGAAGTGAAAACATTCATTGCTTATTTCTATTTTTCCTTATAGATTTTGTAGTTTGGTTTTGTTGGGGTTTTTTTAAGCTCCCCTCTCTTAGAGCCTTCTGAAAACTCAAGTGTAATAAAACATTTGCAGTTTGAGGGGAAGAGTCCCGTCCCCCAAAATGCTGTGGTTGCAATGGAAACCACAAGCTCTTTACAGTGAAAGAAGAGTGGGATGAGTGCTCCTATCATAGGTGGAGCACAGTGAAGGCAAAGTGTGAGTAAATAATAGAGGGAAAAGGTGGAGAAAGCAATTTGTGTCTTTGTGAGGCTTCAAACTGCATTGGAACAAGTCAGGAAGTGCTTTTATCTGAAGCTTGAACAAACAGAGACAACAAATCTTTATTGTGTGTGAGAGAGGGAGATTATTTCCTTGTTCTCTGATTGCCATGTGTAGAAATGGAATTAATTCCCAGCTTTCCCAAATATCAAATCCACAAATCGAGAAGAGAAGAGAAGAGAAGAGAAGAGAAGAGAAGAGAAGAGAAGAGAAGAGAAGAGAAGAGAAGAGAAGAGAAG
>VZUI01032838.1:0-12437 GCA_013401135.1 Cettia cetti
ATTGTGAGGTGCTCCTCCCAGGGGGAGGAGCCAAGCATTCCCACATGGATATAATCCAGGGTTTGGGACAGCACAGGGCCCTTTCCCCACTGGATTCCCAGAGGACAAGAGCTACCAGACCTTCTCTTCAGGATTACTGCTTCGACAAGACCATCTCATCTGGACTGCTACTACCACCCTAACAGGCTGTCAGGTTGTATTCTGACTCTGTCAGTATTTTGTACTACTGAATTTATTTTATTTTACTTTATTTTACTTCTTTTCTTCTTTCTCTTATTAAATTGTACTTCTGACTGGGAGTCTCTCACTGGTTTTGCTTTCAAACCAGCACAAACCCCAATATGCAAATGGACCAAAACTTAAAAAGGTGTAAGACGTCATGAACAGTTGTGCATTTTGTGACCATTTTGGGTCCACCTTGGGTGTAGCCCTGTCCAGGCTCTTGTCCTGCCCAAGGTGTATCCTTAAAGACCTTTCAATAATTATCTACTTTATTCTCCAGCTCTGTCTAGTCTCTGTTCCAGGTCAACTTTCCAAGGCATCAGTTTTTGGGGACCCAAATGGGACAGTGAGGCATCTGAACCATGCCCTGGACCAGAGGAGCACCCAGCTAATATCTAATAACAGTGATGAGAGAGGTATGAGTGGGGAGCAGATGGAAGGCTTGGGTGGGGGAGCACCAGAAGGAACAGCAGGAGCAAGGATAAAAGGGTGTCAGGTGCTGGCAGCGGGTCAGGATCCAACAGAACCCAGACAAGGAAAATACAGGATATTGAAATACAGTCTAAACCTAGGAAGTGGTGGGAAGACACAGAGTAGGGGGAGAGACAAGTCAACACCTAGATAAGAAAATAAATAAATCCTACCAATGGAGAGAAGGGAGACACAATACACAATAGGATCACAACTACTGTGACCTCTGCAGGGTACAATCCAGGCACATTCAGAACCAGCACATACTTCATTAACCTTAGGAAGGTTGCAGGGTCCATCCTAAGAACTAGGGAGCCAGCATAGCTTGTCCTCTTTTTTGTTTTGAGGAATTTGCATGGATAACCTGCCTTAGTGCCTGGATGCTGGCCTGTCCACATGCATCTTGGTGCTCATGAGAGAATGACTGAAGTAGCATTTGTTTTAAAATGAAATATTCCTCTTCCCCCATTGGTAATTAAATTATTTCAACATTAATTGCTCCTCCTTCCCTTGGAAAATTATAAAAGATGGTTCCAGCTTCTGCCTTCAACTTTGACATGGGGGAAGGCAGAAAAAAAGGAAGAACAGTCCACAAGTACACCAATATATGGAAAACAAAAGCAATAATGATGGGGAAATCTAGTGAGGAATATGCTTTTGGTATTTATTTCCTGGCAGAACCACTGTCAGTTCCTCTAGCAAAGGCAGAGAACATGTAGTGTTTTATTTGCAGAAGCTCAAATATTTGAGTGTTGCCTGCAGCTTTTCAGGAAATTTCTTTGCTCCTACTGGTAATAGACATTCACATATAGTTAATCTCTCAACAAGATAACTCTGTCACCAGAGCCCACAAAGTGGCTTTTTTTCAGGCACACTATGCCCAAAGAAATGGAAAAGGCTCAAGGCTCCCAGGCTCTGAACTGGACCCCAGACTGGGCCACTCAGGACAGGGAAAGGTGCAGCATACTCTAGCCTTGACTTCATAGAAGTCAGGGCTTCCAACTGTGCCAGACAGAATGGAAAGGCAATTTTCACCAGGAATAGGTACCCCAAAGAGGAATAGCAGTGAAGACACAGCTGCACTGCCTGAGGTACAAATGCCACAGCCAGCACACAGGTGGAGGAAAGGCTGCTGCTCTTGGTTTCAATTTCTCCCCCACTTACACATCAGGAGAGGGACCTTGAATTGGCTCTTGATGGACACAACAAACACAGGCACCTTTCCTCCAGCCAGCGTCAGGGACTGCTCAGGACACTGACAGCTACTCTGTTTACCACGGTGAAAAAAAATGCCCAGGAACTAAGAGCTGCTTTCAGTTTTACCAAGGAGCCCAGCACGTATATCTAAAGATTAAGTGAAAGCCATCAACTGCATCATTCTTGCAATAATTTAATGCACACTACAGGGCCATCCAAAAAATCTCATGAAAACAACACATAGTCTTTAGCACCAGTAACCATATTACTGGAAATAGATTTTGCACAATCCTCCTTCAAACAGCCATTTAAACCCCAGGCTTAAAGAAGATTATGCTGTTTGCTGATTTAAGCTGAAAGGGAAGCTTGTTCCAGTCATCTGGAGGCTCCAGAGGCAAAAGCTCATCTGCCAAATTCCTCTTTATCCGACTACAATGTACAGCATCTAAATTGTGATGATAATCTTGAAGCAAAATGACTTTGCTTTCAAAGATAGTGTTAAAGTCAGTTTCTGAAGCTTTTCTGGCTTTCCTAGGGATTGTTTCAACTTTGGTCTAACAGTGATATGATGTTGCCTGATCTGCTTGATCTATGAAAGCTGATTTACTTCAATATTAGTAAAGGTAAACCCTTCTGGAAACCTTCATCTTGGACCCAAAACACGGAGGCCAGTCAGCTCCTTACAGGTACAAGCTGCAGACAGGGGAAAAACTGAAATCTCAGTCTAAGGAGGGGTTGATGTGGGCCACAAATGCAGCATTTCTGTCCAGTTCTGCTGCCCACCCCTCACACTTCCCTGGTGACATCCAGGGAAGGGGCTGTGCCTAGGCCCTGATGCTCCCAGGATGGATGCACAGCTCCATCCAGACCCAGGGTTCCCAGCACAGCAAGGACAGGGTCCTTCAGAGCCAGCCCAGGGGAGGCACCAGGATCATCAGAGGGGTGGAGCAGCTCTGCTGTGAGGAAAGGCTGGGAGAGCTGGGATTGTTCAGCCTGGATAAGAGAAGCCTTCAGGGTGACCTCAGTGTAGCCTTCCAGGACTGACAAAAGTCATGGAGAGAGGCTGTTTACGAGGGCATGTAGTGACATGACAAGGGAGAATGTATTCACATTGATGGAGAGAAAGTTTAGATGGGATACTGGGGAGAAATCCTTCCCTGTGAGGGTGGTGGGGCCCTGGCACAGTTGCCCAGAGAAGCTGTGGCTGCCCCTGGATCCCTGGCAGTGCCCAAGGCCAGGCTGGATGGGGTTTGGAGCAAGCTGGGACAGTGGACAATGCCCCTGCCCACATCAGGGGAGTGGAATGAGGTGACCTTAAAGGCCCCTTCCAACCCATGATTCTTTGATTTTGGTACTTATTCAGCCCCTGTGGTTCAGTAGCTGCCTTCACTCCAGAAGAGCAGAGAAAACAGCCATGTCCTCGTGTAGCAGCAGTGGCCAGGGCAGACAGAGCCATCCTGGTCATCCTCCACAAGCAGCAGCCCAATGACACAGGCCACAGGGCTTCCTTTGTCACACCCTACTAATTAGAGAGACCAATCCTTCCTTCTCCAAGCAAAGTAATTACATCCACTCTTGAAGAGAGCAGAGTCCAGGCCTCAGAAAGGTTCTCCTCCTGTTCTTATCACAGGAAGGAGAGTGAGAAATCCCATAGGAATCTTCAGGGTTAATGGACACGGAGAGATGTTCAGACAGACTAAAATAGGAAGGACAGCCATTGTCCCTCACACCACTTCTTTACAAATTCCCCTGTTCTTTTTTGCTATTTTATACTGTGAAAATGAAAAAGTCCACTTCTCTCAGTATTTCAGATACCATATTTTCTCCTCAGCCACCATCTTATCAACTGTGGTCTCCAGTGACACACATCATTTTTCTTCCAGTTATCACAGTTGGGATACTTCCCTTTCCAGACTCTAACCTTTATTTTCCATTATTATTAACACTTGATGAAAAGGCAACAAGAATGTATTTTGCACTACATAAGAATTTAAAAGGCAATGCGGTGGAAAACTGTTAATGGTTAAATGCATCATTATGTCCAGTAATATTACACAATTAACAAATTCAATCATTTAACACTCTAACAATGCAAACTTCCATTAAATGTGTAATTTCGTGTATGAAATAATTATTCATTTATCAATAGGAGATGACTCTACTTCAGTTCAAAAGTAAAAAATACAATTAGATGCAGCAGGGCAGAACAAATTTCTGGTAGTAAGATGTGCTGGAGCTGTGTGTGCAGCGCTTCTGTGAGGCCTCACAGTGAAACTCATAATTCTCACAGGACAATGCCTCTAAATATCTCGGGTCATTAGCAAAATTACACAGCTAATGAAGGGCAAATTGATGGAGCTCTGGAACATTTTATAAGCCTGTAAGAGCAGCTACTTGTTATACATCACCAAGAAATAATTGCAGCAGAGTCAATCCCATGAACTCATTAGGTTTTAACAATAGGAGTTGGGCAGGCTATTCCCAAAGGAGAATCTTCTCCGACTGCATGGCTGATATGCCCCAGGGAGGAGATCCCAAGGGGGGTCAGGAAGAGGATGGAATACAGAGCAGCTTCAGGATAGCAGGGAACTAGCAATTTCCCACCTTCCAGGGCAGGGAACTGGAGAAACCCAAGCTGCCTGTCTTGGGTAAAACCACATCTGGAGCCTGTGAAGCAACTCTGCACAAATACTGGGTGAGATCTCAAGAGATCCATCATGTTCTTCAGAAGATATGCAGGAGGAATAATGGGGGGTGACTCCAATGAAAGGGGAAATAACTGGAGGTATTTGTGAGGCTTTGACATATTCCCCACCAGGTCAGTGCTGGTACAAGGCTCTTTCAGCAAAGCTCCATGACCATAGACCATCCTGCAGGAAACTCAAATGTGGTGCCCACTGCATTCAAACACAGCTGTGAGGGCAGACAGCCCCAAGCCAGAGACTTCAGTAGAAGGAGCAGCACATCTTAAAGCAAATTAGAATGAGTTTTTGCAATACCAGTGATGCCTTGGGAAGGCTGAGCTGGAACAGAGACTGAACAGAGTTAAGAGAATAAAGCAGGTATTTATTGGCCTCTAGGGTACACCTTGGGCAGGACAGAGCCTGACCAGGGCTACACCCAAGGTGGACCCAAAATGCTCACATAATGGACAAAAAACGGTCAGGAGGTCTCACACTTTTATAAGTTTTGGTCCATTTGCATATTGGGGTTTAGTTGTCCAATTACAGTTTCAGGTTGTGAGGTCCCATCCTTCTTCCACCATTGTTTGTGCTTTTGGGCTGAAAGTTGTACGCATTGTCCTTGGTCTTCAGCAGGAAGAGGATTTCTCTTGTCTTCCAACCCTGTAAAGAGCTGACTGACACTGAATGTGAGCTCAGAAATCCCCCCCCCCCACCCAGGCAGCACAGAATCCAGAAAACATGAAAGCTAAAACTTAAGGCATCACCAGGAACCTTTAGTTGCTGCTCTCAAATTGGTCGTCCCAAAATGTCCCACCATGGAGCTACATACAAGCTGAAAGGGCAAAGATGCTGAAGGCAGAACTGCCATGAAAAGGTTTTCACAGTTTACATGGTTTTGCTGGACCTCCCAAGCACCACCCTCAGTCTGCTTCACCACAGCTCATTCCAGGGGGGCTCAGATTTCCACACAGTTCTCGTTGGGATGGGGCAGTCACCACTGAATGGGAATTTTTATGATTTTAAACTCACTTAAGCACCTAAAAGAGCAGCTAATCACCTGACACACTAATCTAAGCGCATTGTAGAGACCTGTAAAAGCAGAGTTTAATGCCCTGATGCACTGTTTTGAATCCAAAACAAAAGGCAGAATCTTGAAAGAAGATCTACAAAATCTGATCCACTAAGATCCACCCAAAATGTGTGATATACTGAAGAATATACTGAAGAATAAGAGTAACTGCCAAATTCAAACTTTATACAATAATAGATTTTCTCCAACATCCAAGCTCCATCCCTGTATCTGGTCAAGGCACCCTCACTAACAAAGGAAAACATGTTCTTAAGTATTGTTTAGTGGTTTCTGCAAGGTTTTTTTACATGTGGCCCCTACAAAAATATTTTCCTAAGAACCTATTAAACCTATTGGTTCTCCCTTAAAAAAAATATGAGTGGTAGTAGTACTTTTTACCATTTCCAAAAAGCAAAACCAAAGTGGCTACTGCCACTGCAAGTGACGACACAGTCTGGCAAACACAAGTGTCTTAGGGACACTTAATGTTTTGCTCCTGAAGAAATGCAGACTGTCAGGACAAACCATTAAAGGAATCACTAAAGCTGACCCAATTTTCCCCTAACTTTGAGATGCAGTAATATTTCTGAATGGGAAAAAAATGGAAATAATAATTAACTTATACCATTAAATCTAGTGGGAGGTTGAAATGAACTGTTGGCTTGAACAGCTTTCTTGGCTCCAAAACCCAATCCTTACAGACACTGGAAAAGGTATACTTCTTCATTGCCTTGTGATAGTCCAGTGAAACTGCAGTAGGCTGTCAATAAAGTTGAAGAAAAAAAAAATCAGGTTAAATGAAAAAAAGCCTTGAATTTTCAGGAAAAATAAGAATTTCTCACAGGACAAATATATAATGTAGCATGAACACTAGATACAGCATTGCCCAGCTAGATTAGACTTAAATTTTTCTGAGGCCTTGCTGGAATCCTCTGAAGAAAATGTAAGAAATTTCAACTGGAAGATGAGGAATCTTCTGCTTTCACTGAATCACATATAACTATTAAAATCCCAGGTCTATAGCTCAATGGCCTTCTGGAAAAAATTCTGACTGCATTCCTCAATCCACATCAATGGCTGCTCTCCAGAGCTCCCAGCTCCTACAGCTCCCTGGGCAACAAGTTTCATAGGCTAATTCAATACTGTGTTGTCTTTGCTAATTTCATTAAAGCTCCTTATGGAGTTCATACCAAACTGCCACCTCCTGCTCCCAGCACTCCCTAATCTCCTGCAGTTTTTAAACTTTAGACATTACATAACTTCATCTTGACCATCTAATGAACTGTAAAGGGCTCCCATTTAAAACAGCCCTTTGAGACTAAGGAAAGGCTCCATAGGACCATAAAGCAGGAACCTTGGAAAATAATGATTCATTTTTCAGTTTCCAGGAACATTCTGGTTTCAATGCAGCCCACAGAGGACTCATAGATGCTGCTTTGCTGAATTCCTGACTGGCTGCAGTCCAATATATCACCCTGGGCAAGGGTGGACTCTGGAAACAGCCCTGGATGCCTTTGCCTGATGCACCATCATTTCCAGCTGCAACTTGCTGGGGTTGCTGCCAGCCCACTCCCTGCACGTTGAGCTGCACATTATTGGCAGCAAGGGAAAAGAATCTTCCTCATGCACCGTGACAAGGGGTTACAGAGAATGAGTGAACAATTTTCTTGCTGGGCCAATATCAGTACATCTCAATTCAGCTTGGACTCACAGCATGCATAGAGAGTGCAAGATCTACTGCTCATAGGCTGTGGTAAGAAGGTCAGTGTCTGGTGAGCAGCTTTAATGCTCTCTCTACAGAACGTATATCAGATTTGGAATTCCTAGGGCATTTCTCTTGGTCCCATCATGTGCTGACTGCTTTTGTTCCTTTCCTCACGTGTATTATAAAACACAACAGACACATGTTAGCCAGAAGTCTATGTGCTATTCCCAATGTTTGCAACATTATCCATTGTGTAGAGCACCCTGTCACTTTAGAGGAAAACTTGATGAAAGGAGGCATCACATGGAGCTCAGTTTAGGCTCAGTCCTAGCATTCTGGAAAGCTTTCCAAATTCCTGGAGCAACCAGAGCCTAGGTGACCACTCAAATTATTAACTGAACCAGGTTCTTTAAAAAGCCTGTGCATTTCTGTCTATTCCCTTTTATGCTGTATTCTAGCAATCTTTCCAGTACAAGGAAAGATTGCATCCTATTGATGCCTTGGGAAGGCTGACCTGGAACAGAGACTAGACAGTATTAAAGGAATAGAGTAAGTATTTATAAAAGGCTTTAGGGTACACCTTGGGCAGGACAAGAGCCTGGCCAGGGCTACCCCCAAGACGGACCCAAAAATGGCCACAAAACGTCACAAGGTCTCACACTTTTATAAGTTTTGGTCTATTTGCATATTGGGGTTAAATTGTCCAATTACAGCATCAGATCATGAAGTCCCATCCTTCTTGTTTTCTTTCTTCAGCCCACTGTTGTTTGTGCTTTTGGGCCTGAAAACTTGTAATGGTTTTTCTTGATGTCCAGCAGGAAAAGGATTTATTTTGTCTACCTACTCTGTGAAGAGCTGACTGACACTGAATGTGAGGCTCAGAACTGCACCCCTGGGCAGCACAGAGTCTGAAAAACATGAAAGCTGAAACTTAAGGCATCACTATCACGTGTCCTCTGACAGAGGTAACTCATATGGCACAGCTTAGAACATCAGCCCTGAAGAAAGAAGTTTAGTTCCTGGTCTCTGTATCAAGGACGAAGGACAGCAGGCTGCTCCAGGGGGAAATTTGGTTTTGACCAGGAAATTGTTACTTTATCTCTGTCTCCACACATCACATTTCTTCAAATGAAGGGTCAGATTTTCAGTGAGACTTAATTACAAATTGAAATTTGCTTTTTTATTAATAAGCACAGTGCAAGATTAGGTTAAATTAGCTGGTTTGTTGAATACTTACGCAATCCAATTAATTTTTTTTTTTAGAAATACATTAAGAGAAGATCACAATCAAAGCTGAATTAATTTCAAAGATGAATGCCACTTTTTATGCATCGAGTATTAATCTATTAGTAGCTCCTATGAAATCAATTGGACTTCTTATAAGGTAGAGCAATACTTTGCAGAAGAGGGTAAAGGATGGCTGGATCCCTTGAAACTCACTACATATTTGTGAAGAGTATTTTATGCTGCCATGTAGTTAAGCTAAATTATTTACACAATTCCTAATAGACACAATGGGAGTTTTTTTTATCCTCTACCCACAGGATATTCAGTAACCTCCCAATACATCCAAATGTAAATATAAGAACCAGGTTCATCAATAAGAGCCCAAACCAACCACTGATTGTGCATGATGCTTGGTAGACACACTGAGGTCTCAGCAGTGCTTCCTGTAGCCAGAGTGCAGCAGCTACTGTAAACACAATTAGCAAACTCAAATTAATTTCACTGCACAATAAAAATCTCCAAAAGCAGCTGACATGTGTAGGTCAAAAACAGCCCCCGAAAGCCCCTAGAATACCTCAGCTGTAAGTGCTGCAAGGTCTCTGTTTCAGTACAGCTTCTCTGGTGGCTGTCCCTCCTCCCCTGATGTGCCTTTAAAGGTTAACAGCTTCTGTATTTTGTCTGTTATTTTCAATCCCTGGAGCTGGCATCCCTAAAAAGCAGACAAAATGGGCGGAGCAGAATCCTACCCCAATATAAATCCAAAGCAGTGAATTCAGATAATTTAAGCACATGGCTGGGAAGCACAAACCTCCTTCCTGGTGGTGGCTGTATTCCCCTTGCTGAAGGAACCCCACTAGCACAGAAATGCCAAAGGCAGATGAGAAGCAGCTGCTACATTTTTAAACCTGTGCCACTCCAAATTCAGCTCCCACCACACAAGCAGATGCAACTGCCCCCCCAGACTGGGCCTCCATGGTCATTTTGAAAGCTCTGGTCCAACAAGATGAAACTCTTCCCTCCTATATTTTTCAATATATCATGATCTTCAAAGGCATTTTAAAAATCCACCCAGAGCTCGAAGCAGCCTTCTGTAAAGAATGGTTGGAAAAACCCCAAACTGCCACAAATAGCAAAAAGAACAAAAGAATATAATGAGCTGAAGTGACTCAGATCCCCAAGAGGTATATTTAAAGACTGCCAGTAAAACTGGAAAACCCTGATTATGGGAAGGATGTACCCCTACACAAATACCTCTGTCTCAGAAGCTATGCTGACCTGGACACAGCAATTGTATGAAGCTGTACTCACTGGCCTAGGTTCTGCCCCTCTCCTACCCATCCCTTCACATCAAGAGCATCTGTCAGACAGGAGAACCAAGCTTTCAGAGGAAAAACCCATGCAAATACACCCACATCTAGTGTTAAGGCCTGAAATCGTCCAGCAAGCCCAAATCCATGTCCATTAGGTAAACTCTTGTTCCAGGGACTGCTTCCCTGGTTGGAGAGCAAGGCAGACTGAGTAGATAGTGGGTTATGAACTCACTCTACAGACCACAGTCTGCACACACAAGATCCAGAGCAGGAACTGGGCTTTTTGGTAAAAATGATATTATGGAAACTTAAGGAACAGAGATGTTTTTGAGACAGTGAACTATAAGAGGCTGTTTTTTCTAGTCCTGCCACAGAATACACATCTGACACTAGCTGCTTTGTACTGTGCTATACCTTCTATTTTTAAAATGTCTTCATCTGGTCTATAAAAACCATCAAGGTTCCAAAGCAGGATATGATCTACAATGTGTCTGTGCATGTCACTCTTCCTCCCTGTGCCACAGGTAACCACGTAACCCAGAGCTTGGAATGCTTGTTATCACATAGTTATTCCCACTGGCAGTGCTCTGACTTGAGATAAGCAGTCATAATGTGTTCTTCTGATGTACAGGCTGTTCTGAATGGTCAGCAGAACGCTGTGCTGATATACAGCTTTTCTAGAATAGCACTAGGCATGGAAATGCTGGTTCAGGAAATCTGAGCATGAGTTCAGTTTTAGAAAGCAACTCTAAAAGCAGTGCCTCCTTGCACAACACGTCTGTCAATGAGCTCCAGAGTCATTTTTTTGACAAGGATAAATTGGGGGGCCTATCTTCTGCTCCTGTCAGTGCTGCGAAAAGCTTTGGGAGAGAGTCAAATGTCACCTTCTGCCAAACAGTTTGCAAATGTGTAGTTCTGTCACAGAAGATATTAAGGGAATCACCCAGGATATCACAACAACTTAGTAAGCCATCTGGAAGAAATTTAACTCCCTGAGATGTGGCAATAGCCTTCTGCAGAGTAGCTGTGCTGTCACCCTGGAATAGGTGTGATGCTTCCACAGGGGAGACAGACTTTGGTGCAAACAGCCCCAGATTGTGGCAGCCCCAGCCACACCTTGTCCTGTGCCCAGCTTGGGGGGCCTTTGCCCCTCGAAAGCTGCTCTGCTTTGTACACATCTTGTGCTGCAATGCAGGATGTAACCAAAAGTATGAATTCTATCTCCAGCTGTTAAAACCAGCTGGGGTAGTGTTCTTTATCCCTTCCAGGACCCATCCTCCCTGCAGGGGATATCTGCTGCTCAGGGGCCAGCCAGGCTCACTGCAGGCCTGAGACAATTCCATCAGCCCATGGGGAGAGGCTGCAGCCAGGGGAGGAGCCCAGCATTCCTGCCTGGATCAAAGCTGGGATTGAGAGCAGCAGCACAGCCTGTGTGCACTGCATTCCCAGAGGAAGACTGAGGAAAAATTCCTCAGGATAGGATTAGGATAACTAATACGTAGTTATTCTCAGTATCTACTGATGTCATTTAGTAAGGAAA
This sequence comes from Cettia cetti, assembly GCA_013401135.1. NCBI lineage: Eukaryota > Metazoa > Chordata > Aves > Passeriformes > Sylviidae > Cettia > Cettia cetti. The sequence continues at coordinate 11,426 of VZUI01032838.1, forward strand.
AATGGACAACAAGCCATGTCTTATTAACAACACACTAATGTTGTGCTCTCTTCCTGATTATGCTCTCAAAAGATCTGTGATAGACAAAGATAAAGGATATTTAAAAGCTATTTTGGTTATTTCAGAGAAACTTTCAAAAGGAAAAGGGATAGGGGTGATTAGGGGGCTGTCATTACCTGTCATTTTCAGTGCTGCCTATTGTAGCACAAACGAGCAACGTGCCCTGCTGGTTCTCTGCTGGTGTTTTGATTTTCTAAGTCCCTCAGCTGTGAGTTGGTTTCCCATCCTGGTGGAACTGTCCTGCCTCTTGCTTCCTGGATGCCCTGAATCAAGGGCACCCTCTGCCTCATCATCCACACTGCCAAGGATGGGCAAAATGAGGGAGTTTCCTCAGAGAGAATGGGGCGCCAGAGACCTTCAGTGGCCTGGCAAAGACACCTGAACCAAACCCAGGGTTTCTGTTGATATTTATACAACAAAGGTTTCCCATTCCCCTGCTGTTACAGAGTGAACTGTTTGCAGTGGCCTTCCTCCTCCCTGCCTTCCTCTGCCTCCTCTGTTTCCCTCACCGTGTCTCTCTTTACCCAGGGCAGCTCCCAGCCCAAGACCCTCCCCTGATTTATTTCCCCATACAGGAACTGGCACAGCCCTGGATGAAGTTCTGAAGGCTGGCAGTGAAACGTCACTGTCAGATCTTGCTCCACTTGGCTTTTGGCCTCTTCCTGCAAGGGCAGAACTTCTTTTCCTTGCTGGAAGCTGCAATTTCAGCCCATTGCAGTGTGTGCCAGGGATCCCAGAGGGCAATTCCCACGGCTCCCAGGGTGCTGCTCCTGCTGTGCCTCCCAAGTAGCTGTGCAGGGGCAGGGGACAAGCTCCAACCGCTGTGGGGCTCCCAGAGCAGACTACAAAGGTGCTTTGCTGCACATTCTCCAGCTGGAGCAGAGGGAAGGGAAGGGAAGGGAAGGGAAGGGAAGGGAAGGGAAGGGAAGGGAAGGGAAGGGAAGGGAAGGGA